>CM056561.1:26521634-26686299 GCA_029721515.1 Synanceia verrucosa
CAGCAGAAATCCTCAAAAAGAGATGCAGAATGAACAACAGTGAGAGGAGTAAGAGGCTAAGCTGCCAACTGTTCTGCTAACAGCCTCTTAACAGGTGTGAGCTCCAGAACCATGTAATCCTATCAAGTTACCAAGTCGAAAAAAAGAAAGAAATCCTCCAAACTGGGCTCTTCCCTCTCCCCCTTCTCTCTGTCGGCAGTGACAGAAACCGACAGCTGGGCTTCACATTTATCAGTAACAGTAATTATAAAGTGAACAGAGAGTCAGATGACGAAACACACAGCAGAAGGACCTGGATCTGAGCGGGACCAGGTTCTGGACTCTGTGGACTCGGAGCAGAGAGGAGTTCAGTGTTCAAGCTGTTTGCAGGCAGTTAGAGACGAGGACGGTTTATTGGCTGTGGACCTGGGAAGAGCGAACGTTTTGTCTCACAGCGGAGGTGACAGAATAAAAAAAGGAGTTTGTGCTGTTTTTTTCAGTGCTCCTATTAAAGGCCCAGATGGTGCAGCAGATTCCTGTCAAAGAAGACAGGTGACAGAGAAGTGAAACTAACACTAGCTAAAAGCTACAGAGAAGATCTGTTTCAACTTTGAACTAAACTCACCAACAAATTAATAAAAAAAACACTGTTGTTGGATCAACATCAGCCTGACTTGACCCCGCCTGCTGTCTTTGTCCCAGAGATAAGCGGGTCAGCAGATAAACTATCACTTTATTACTCATGTCAATCACTGTCCTTGTCATTAAAAAGTTAACCCTGCAGCTGCTGCCTCTTTTTATACTCGTCGCTTGTCTGAAAGTTGTGGTCTGTCACAATCCATTCCCGCTAACCTACGGACCGGTTCATACCTTAAAGACCCCCCCGCCACATTTAAAGGGATTAGTCACCACATTTTGTGCCGCCTTAATCTCTCTTTCAGCTGGCCTAATAACTGTGCTTTCGATAAGCCAAGCATGCAAATTCATTCATGGCCAGTGGAGACAAAAGTCTTCCTCTCTGCTAATTACCTCTTCATTTTCCCCTTTTCCCCTCTTACACAGCATATCAGCGACCACAGATTATTCTTCTCCCTTACTCTGCATGACATTATAATTTTATATGTAAGATTAAGAAATTCAGTTGGGGGGGATAAAAAAAGACACAGGAAGCGTCTCTTGACTCACAAGAATACATGACACGGCAAATTCAGCGGTGAGATGAAAGGCAGGACGTCCTTTCAGTTTAGACTAATGACAGAGAAATATGAAATAAAAAAAAAAAAAAACTTTTTCCAGGAAGTAACAAAACCATTTATCCAATTAATGAAATAATTTATAATTCATTGCCATCCTTTTTAAGGTAATACAAATTAAAAATCACAGTTTTCCTTTTTTTTGGTTTAACATTATTTGTGATGATAAAAACTTGGCTTGTAATATTTTAGGTAATAAAGATGACGGAGACCCAAGGTGCAACCTGTTTATCATTCTGGAATATTTCTACTCCAAGTATTAATTAGGCCATTACACCAGATTGGTGACGGGGAGCTTTGAGGTTTTAATTAGGTGCTGGCCGCTGCATGAGTGCACAGGAGTGAAGAAAGGGGGTGGTGATGCCGCTCGGCTCGCTCCCGGCCCATATCAAGTAGCCCCAACACTTTGACCGCCGCGGCAAGACGCATGGCGGCCACGTGTGTCTGGAGTTCATCTGATTGTTTGATCTCCAGCGTTTCCTCTTTCTGCCGGTGAAACAGGCCAGTTGGTGTAATTTGGGTATTAAAAGACGGGGTTAGGGTAATTATGGTGTAGGGTGGCTGGTGTCTGATGAGTGGGCACATGCTCAATCAGGACTCAGCTGTTCCCCCACAACAACACACACACACACACACACCAACAACAGCATCAATCAAACACTGCATCATAAAACGACACAAATATATACGCTGCCACTGAATCTGACTCTCATATTTATTAATATCAGATAATTAAAACAATATCATCATGTAGTTAAATTAAAAACATTTAAAGATAAACAAGAAATTAATGCAGTCAGCAAAATAAAAACGAAAGAAAACATTGGTGAGATGCTTTCTTTTTAAATATAAATTGAAATGGTGAAATATTTTCTTACATTGATAAAATTAACACACACACACACACACACATTTTATATATATATATATATATATATATAATGAAGTAATTCAGATTGAGTCAGTGCATTCAGTCTCATATGTAAGTGATAACAGAAATGCTGTTTTTTTTTCTATGGTATTTAGAAGCAAATGTGGAGGATGTGAGTGTTTCCCTCGGTTGACAAGGCGATGCTAATCACCTCGTTGCTGAGGAGCGCTCTTCCCTGTCAAGCCTTCTCACAACACAAGGATCCCCGGAGAAATCGGCATGAAAGAGGTTAAAGACAATGACTCGCATTTTTTTTCCTCCAAATGTCTCCCTGTTAAATTTATTTCAAAACTCTGTTAATCTGCTGTACACAACATTGCCATTAGCATAGCCCAGCCCCCTAATAAAAATTCCAGCTAGTTTAATTAAAAAATGTAAATTTACTGTCATCCAAGGAGCAGCAGAAATAGGAGTGCAACAGCATATTTTATTGCTTAAGACATCAAATTGATTCAGGTTATTGCTAAATTGTGATAAAAGGTTATTGAGGGGCTTCAGAACCGGGCTTGTTTTTCTCCCTCATTTCATCCTGGTTTTGTGGAGGGCCGTAAAAGATGGAGAGGGCCACAAAGGGTTAATGAGACAACTCAGTGAGGGAGAAGGCAATCAACATTATGACTCATGTGAGGATAGAAAAACATTTTCCAAGCTGACAAAAAGTTTGAAATGAGGGTGTGTCACGATAACAGTCGTTTGTTGTTATTTTAAACTATAATGCAGGACACCTGAAATAACCTGACGTAGTAATAACCAGCCTCCACGTCCGTCTGTCTGTATGTGGAAGCCTCTGCACTGTCCCTCACACTTTTATTTAATAAGAAACATGATCTTTAGATTGGGCTATCATTCCTTTAAATGATACTTCCACACACTAGTTAAAAACCACAAAAGCTTATTTTGTGCTAAGAGAGCTGAAGGACAAAAATTAGACGGCTACAAAAAAAATAAATAATTATTAAGAGGATTCAAATAAGAGACGGAGAGAGAGTACATAGCTGACAAGTAAATGCATTGAAAAGAAAAGCCTGAAGCAAAACCTGTTTGAATTAAGTTTTTTTTTCTTTTCTAAAATGTGAAAAGACCAAAAAAACCAAAAGAACAATTCTAAATAAATATTTTTTTTCTGACCGTCCTTTCAGTAAATTAAAGAACTGGTTTCATTTCAAAGTAAACAGTCTCCTCAAAAATATCCCCGCCTTTAAGCATTAGTAAATATTTCTGCACTGTATGAGTTAAAATAAAGAGTTTGGGGGAAAAAGGCCACATGTTTTTATCAAAGTCAAAGGAGCTCTTAATGTCTCTAAAAAGTTGAGTTTTTGAGTAGCTATATTTATCTGAGGTACAATAATGAAATACAAAGGGGATATATTAACACACACGTAAATATTAATACATGCATGTATAAATGTTAACACACACACACACACACACACAGGAAGAACTAAATGGGAAAGTGAAATGTGACTTCTTAAAACACGTAGAAAACCTTCTGTGTAAAGAGCGAATCCACTTCCAACAGGATGAGTTTAGTCTCCAAAAAGTCCAGAATGAGCTGAAGGTTGCTAACCGGACAGCTCAACGACAATAAAACATATGATAAAATACACATCAACAACAAGATTGTCATCAACTACTTTAAATAAACAGTGTTTTGTTGTTGTTTACCTGATATGTTATGCATGTCATTTATCAGTGCTACAGTTTAATGTAGCCACTGTTCTACATATATAGCAGGCTAATTAAAATAAAAAAAATCACCTGGAAAGGTGTTAGCCTCGCTCCTGCTTCCCTTTACATGTGTGACAACATGAGCAACACAACAGTTTGTTTGCTTTGTCCCCTTGGCAACAAACCCTGAGGCCATTCATCGTGCCCTAGTGCCATCGCCGGTGCCTCTGTGGGTAAACCAATACCTGTATTTCTACACAACCAAAGCTGTCTGATCCAAAAACATGTAATTAACTGAGGCAAGTGAAGAAGCAGGAAAACAAGGACTAAGTCAGAGACGCAGAAGCCTGACGAGGACCTGTGCTGGTCTCATATCTCAGAAGAGAAACAGATGAGAGAAATTGAAACTGGCTTAGTGAACTTTCTTCACATGAGAGACGGCGTCCTGAGTGCTGTGCTGGGGGGGAACGGGCAGTCATATTTGATATTGCAGTCACCTTTGGGCACTGTCAAAGAGCTATAAATAAGGGTGTCGCAACACTTGGGTATATGTACGCATTGGCACATAGTTTAATCATGAACAACTTCCCCTCGCCGTGTGTTTAGCCAGGAGATAAAGGCACACCTTAAACTGCCAGCTAATAAAACATGCTGAGAAAAAGAAGAAGAGTACTCACCATATTCAGGGAAGTCGAAGTTAAATCCTCTCAGGCATGTAACTTTCATAATATTACTCAACTCTGTTAGAAAGTCATTCGAATGTTGGTCGGTTGGAGGGGGGAAATAAAGTTGAAAAGTAACTAGATTTTAAAAAGGGGCTTCCTTCAATCATGCACTAAACTCCTTGACATGTAATCTGTCAATAGTTTGTTGCTGAGATAATGCCGGCTGCCACGAGCAGCTTTGATTGGCAGCTCAGGGTCTGGCCCCTCCTTCCTGTGGTTGGGGGGTGGGGTGGTGGATATGGAGCCTCCCCTGCCCTCCTCTCTCGCTCTCTCTCTCTCTCTGCCTGTCGCTCGCTGCCTCGCTCGCTCGCTGCTCTGCCCCCCACACACAGACAGAGCTGCTGGTGATGTTGTCTGAATGGGCTGATAGGAAATTATGGCAGAGCAGCCGGAGCAGCGTTCCTCCTCCTCGGTGGGCTGGCCTTTCCATCTCTGCTCCTCTAGCCTTTCAACCCTCTGGGGTGGAGCTTCCTCTGCCTCTATTCAAATGAGGGGAGCACCACTCTTTACCTTTACTAAAAACATGTCCTACTTTTATTGCGCTCAACTCTGTCAGCTTTTTGGACTTGTTATTTATATCAATGAAAAAAACTTTTTTGTTTTGTATAAAGTACAACTAGAGTACGTGAATCCTCTCTGCATTTTAAAGCTGCATACAGTGAACACGCCTGTCCTTTTATGCCAGAAGTACGACCCTTTTTTAAAATATTTAACAAATATATCACTTCAACCCTTTAGCTCCAAGCAAATAACCCCTTCACTTCTGTGCTTGTCATCGACTTTCTCTGCCTCAGAGCTCACTCTTTCGCCTTCCCTCTCTGATAAGCTATCAGTTTTCATTGTAATTTCAGGTGAAATGATAAACGGCAGCCGTTACCAGGTGACAATGAATACTTTATAAGACAAACCCCTTATTTGCCTGGCAGTTTCTTCCGCAGTGGCATGCAAAGCGCCTCTGGATGATTTGAACATATTGGCCATATACTGTAAACACACCTCTGTGTCAAGAATGTGGAATTCACACCAAAAAGCAAAAAGAGTCTGGACTGTATAAGGTCTATAAGGCAATGATATTTTGAATAAAGGTGGTGTAAACTAGCATTAACTGGGCATGGAAAAGAGGAAATAAATGACTTTATGGCTGTGAACCATAATGCACTGATAGTCCTGGCTTCAGTTCCTGCTGTCAGCAAAGTCCAAAGTATGTACATAAAACAGGTTTTGGTTGATTTTGAAATTATGATGACTCATCCGGGTTAATACTGTGGAAACAAAGCTTTGTCTCCTCCTCCCTGACTCTCATGAAGGGAAATGTCTTTCTATCAGAAGGTCTCAGCCGACAGTAAAATTGTTTAAAATGACCTGACTTGGTAACCAGACCTGTTTGGTTGTAAAGGTGTTGGACTGTTGTCAAATGTCAGTCCTGGTCTATAGAAGTCACACACACACACACACACACATAACTAGTGTGTTTGGTGGATTAGAGGCTGGAAGCCTGTCAACATACCAGGGGCATTGTTTTTTTTTTATTTTGTGCTAACTGATGCTAACTGGCACTAACATGCTAAGTAGGGTTTCTCAGTGTGTCTGAGCGCTGACATCACAAACATGAACAAGCATATTGTACAAAGAACAAACTACATAATATTAAACAAACATGAAAAACCTGAAAAAAAATCTGACAGTGGTTATGCATGAATTAAAAAACTTGAACACAAGTCAAACTATGATCACATTTATTAATTAATATTATTTATTCATTAAATGAATATGCTGCTCAGATGTTTTCTTATGGTGTCTCTGACCGTTTCTCCATTTCAATATGTGTAATATAATAGTACAACAAATGTAAGTGCATGAAATGTTGTTGATAAATGGGCTTTACAGTGAACTCGGATCACTGGTGCTCTAATTCTTAAGATGTTGAAAACAGTGAGCTCTTGTGAGCAGTATAATACGAACCACACTGACCGACGTGGATTATTTGAAGTTTTTACTTTGAAAAAAAAAAAAAAAAAGCTTGCAGTGACTGTTTTAAAACCATTTGTCTGGCCTGCACCACTGAGAGGCTTCCATCTACAGCACAGCAATAAAAACCACTGAGTCTAAACTTGATGTTGAATTCTGTTCATGTCTACGATGGCAGGAGGGATGCTTTGGTGTCCAGGCATTACGGCCCTCTGGCCTGCGAGCTGCCATCTTTGGGGCTGAAACCATGACTTTCAAAAGGAGCTGTGGGGATTTTCGTTTGATGTGGTCCAGGCTATTGTGTGCTGCATGCGGGAGAATGTTGAGGGCAAGGTGGAGTGTGTGTGTGTTTGTGTGTGCGTGCACGCTGCTGTGTACGTGACATGGCGGGGGTACATCAGTCAAAGGGCTGCCAGGCCAGACGTTTGGCCGCCCCCACGGCGCACTCCAGGAGGGGCTGGTCTGGTGAAGGGCCTGCTCAGAGGCCTCGGTCCCTGGGACAAAAGCCCAGAACTGGTTGATAGATGTGAATTCAGCGGCTTTTGTACCCAAAGCCCAGAGACATGCCGAGTGAGAAATCTGACCTTTGCAGAGAGTCAGATTGTGTTTTTGAACCCCTCTTGCTGTCTCTGGCAGTTCAGGGCACAGAGTGAGCGAATGGGAGGAGATGGGAGGAGGTCTGTCCTTACTGGTGGAGTGTACAGGTGGGGGATTACACTACTGCCACTGCAGCCAACTTCAAGCACAACAAATTAAACCCGTTTTTCAGCAGACGGCTGAAAAGTTTCTTCTTCATATTCACTGTCATGTTGTTCTCAAATTGACAGGAAATTGAATGTGTAAAAGCTTAATTCTGAAGCAGGTCTTCTGAAGTGGGATTCAACCAGAGTTCAGCCTTTTGTTATTCGAAGTTGTCTGTGATGTGGGATATTATTCCCACTCACGTCTGTTTATGTTGCATTATATATTTATTTTTAAGCAGAGAAGGAGCTGAATATTAAACTTACACACAAATACAGCTGGAACAATGATGACGGTAGCGCACCTCTTCTTGATGATCATCATCTGCATTACTCATGACAATGATTCTTCAGAATCTCATTTGATTTTCATAATTGCCGTATAGCAGTATATACAGCTACATACATTCACTGTGAAAATCACACTGCAAAATCTCATTATAGGTACAGACTTGAAAGCAATTAACATGGAGTTTGTATGAGGTATAAGGTATATTTGTAAGTCACCGCCTTCCTTACATTCACAAACTGTTGATAATATTACATGAATTATGATACAGCGTGTTGCTCACTGGCAGTGTGCTGAGAGCAGAGATTTTGGAGATAGAATAGGCCGATGTTTTGGAGTCGTACATTTTTCTTGACACTGCTTTCATCCCCCGGCCGTAATCATCATATCTCCCCCACTGCTCTCCCGGATGCAGACATCCATAATGCAATCTTCCTAATTTTGATCCCTCGCAATCTGGTTTTTAAAAGGGAGGGAAAAAAGGGACATATTTCTGAAGGCTTGCTCCATAATCATTTTAGACAGATAGCCTTTCCCATCGCAGATGAGCAAATATTTGTAAACCAGCTATCTAATGGAAAATTAGAGTGAAATTAGAGTGAAATTCATGACAGTGAAATCTGATTATCTGTAATTCTATTATGCCATCTTAGCCCACACAGCATATTTTTGTAGAGTTTTTTTTTCCATAAATACCTATGCCAGGGGTCTCGCTAATCAAATAAAATTGAAATTCATCTTCCCATTAAATTCAATTAGCTGCAATTTCTAAAGCCTAACAAAGATTTTAATTACTAAATTATAAAATTCTCCCCAGCCAAATTGGGGAGAGAAAAAAATGCATACCCTGCATCTGAAAAACAAACCCATGAAAGGAAATTGTTGATCAAAAAAGATATCCAGGGGAAAATAAGATTAGGGAGAGCACTGGGGCCTTTATTCAGCGAGTCTGGGTGGGGAGTGACGTTTGCCAAGCGCTCGGCTCCTGGGCCGGAGGAAATGAACTTAGCCAAGCTTCTCTCTGTCTCTAAATGTCTGCCCTCAGAGTTATTATGCTGTAATTGACTAATTGACACCTTAATTTCATTTATGGGGCTCCTGTGTTCATAAAGCAACCTCTGGGTGGGGCAGTGGTCTTGAGCGGAAGCAAGGAAGTCGACGTCCAGGACACCAGGTAGGGCCTCAGGCCGCAGGTTCTGTCCTCGGCAGATGAAGATTATGCATTTGATAATGAAATGGTCAGGAAGAACACACTGACTTAGCAGAGGCTTAAGGAGCATCTTACTCATATGTTTAAATCCCTCTGATGAATGCTGATGGGTAATAATCATGCAAGTCCAGTTCTGCAATCTGTCACTGCTGACACCCGTGACCTCCTTCAGGGACACAGGAGTTTATTTTTGGGAAGCGAGGGTCTGAAACTCTTAGAGATGTTCTGGCTCATTTTACCTCACATTGTATTTGTTCTGGTTTTACTGGAGAGCACTCTGCTAACAGGAAAAGCTCGGGGGTCTCAGGTCAGTCACCGGGTCCATTTCCCAGCCACCCCCTGCTCTTTACCAGTGGGCCACTAAAATAACAGCTCAGCAGCGTCTGCAGACTACAAAGCTGCATGTGAAAAGGCACCTGCTGCTGGTATTCACTGTGGTGGCTCACCCTGTCCGTTTAAAGGACACAGGAGAGAAGGACTGACTGGCAAATGATGAGTTATTTAAGAATGATGTCTCATTGTTTCAGGGCCGACATCTTGTTTCTGGAAGGTAAAGGCTTGGCGTGAAGAGCTCTGTCTACTGTCTAATGCTGCTGGTCTCCCACTAGAAATGACTGCATAAATATGACCAAACTGAAACTTTAATCTGCTTTTTCCCACACCCAAGCTGGCTGGGTATTAAAGATAATCTTTTTTATGTGTCATATGGCAGGAGATATAGATGGAGCTAATTTTTTAGAGACAAATCTGATATTTGTCAACAGGTTGAAAAAAAAAAAACAGGGGATTTTCTCCTAATCCTCCCTCGGATGTGAAGGCGCGTTAACAGCAAAATGCAGATGGTGTTGTGTGCACGGAGAGTGGAAGGCGCTCGGCACGGTGCATCCAGGAAGCGCAGCTAGCCTCGCTGGGGCTCAGCTCAACCTGCAGACACATAACTCCCCAGTTAACAAGTCACTTATTATTAGTTTATTCCGAAGAGCAAACTTTGCAAAATACATTTCTTTTTGTTTCCTTGCTGACATAACATCCTTACTTCTTACATCTAGGCTGTGTTCATCAAATATTCAGTTGCAACTCAATTCCAATAAGGAAAATAAAACAAATTATAAATAAAATGGAGGCATAAATCCTTTCAGGACCCCAATTCTAACTTTCCCTTGGAGTTTTTCTGTCTTTATTTTGTCACATCAAGCAGTTTTGCTTTCTGTTCCCACTACTAGGCATGGTTGACTTCAGAGTTCCAAGAGTGCCAATTCTTTCATGCACAATTATCACTTGTGTTATGTAAAAAAAAAAAAAAAAAAGAAAAAAAAGATGAGCCCCAGAACAATAAAACCTACGTGATTGTCTTTGTTTGCCTGTGCTTCACACTCCAGGCTACAACTAGCCACGGCCGGGATGCAGAGCCATCCTGATTTTATCCACTATTTCTGGTCATTTTAGCCCTTTGGATGCAGCCCATGCACTGGCTTTGTGGCTCTGCATTACACTGGACTTTGCATTGATAGTCACAGTGTGGCCTTGACAGACACTCCATGGTGCAGTGAAACACAGCACACCTTGTTACTGTGCATGGGCTTACAGATGTACTTCTAAAGCAATTATTGAACATATAGTTCAGTATGGAGCAGATTAATGTCAAGACACTGACAGCATAAAACCTCAAACAGGTTTATGGGGACAAACCAGCATACCTTCAGATAAACTCATTTGATTCTGCTTAGTCTCAAATATACCTGAATGTTTCTGTACTTGCTATATGTTCTATAATAACGGACCACAAGATCCATCCATCCATTATCTACCACTTATCCTCATAGGGTCGTGGGGGGACTGGAGCCTATCCCAGCTGTCTTAGGGTGAAAGACAGGGTACACCCTGGACAAGTGTCCAGTTCATCACAGGACACATAGAGACAGACAACCACTCACACTCACATTCACATCTATGGTCAATTTAAATTAACCAATTAACCTAATCCCCATGCATGTTTTTGGATGGTGGGAGGAAGCCGGAGTACCAGAGAGAACCCACACAGACATGAGGAGAACATGCAAACTCCACACAGAAAGGCCCCGGGCCGGGAATCGAACCCTGTACCTTCTTGCGACAGTGCTAACCACTACACCACCGTGCCGCCCGGGCCACAAGATATGAACCAAATTTTCTTTAAAAAAATTCTTCAACTTAAAGTCTGAAATGCAACAGGCAAGAGGAAGCTGTATCAGCCTGCAGTGTGTGTTTTTTCTGCACAAGCTGACATGTATTGATTAGTCCTACATTAGAAAAAAAATTGACATTAAACGCACTATGAAATTCAGCATTTTTTTTAACCTTCAGCAATGCTTGTCATTCGCTTGTAAAATAAATATATAAATATATACCAGAGAAGGGGGGGGAATCACTAAAGCTCTTTTGCTGTAATTGGCTGAATAGCAAGGACAGCAGAAAATTTACAGGCAAACAACAGTGTGAAGGGGACTCGGTCACAGTGCAAAGATGAACCCTTCGTACCAGCAAGGCAGGTGAGCAAGGCAGGTAAGAAGCCAGAGCGGCAAGACATGAGGCTCTGTGAAGGTAAGCTGCACATCACAGTCCATTTTCTGGACAGGTTAAGTAAATAACACAAGCAAGCATGCATGAGGCAGTGACAGGGAAAGAGAATTCCCCCAAAGTCACAGTGGTGACACTCTACTAAATCCAATCAAACTGAGGAGAGAGAGGGAGAGAGGAAGGAGGGAGGAAGATATCCTCTTTGCTGCCGGTGTGTGTCCAACAGTATAGATGCAATAACACCTCATTGAGTGTTCAGCCCTTCTCAAAGGACAGGCAGGGATAACACTTTAAACCCTGTGGCTTTATCTCCTGCAGATTTTCCATAAAATGCCAAGCCAGGGAGCCAGGGCCATGTGACTACCATGTAGGTCAGGGCAGAGGGGGGTAAAGTGTGGGAGGTGAAGGCAGACAGACAAAGTGGGGGAGGATGGGACTTTTCTATTGGAACTGTTGAAAATAGCAAGCAGTAACCAGATTAGATCAATTAAGATTCAGTCTGTATTGGCTGGCGAACGGAGACGGAGAATTCAAACATAAAGACAGATTGCTGAAATACAAACAAGAGGAGAAAACAAGTTTATATGTTAAGTTTCTGTGACTGAGCAAAGTTAACTCTTTGAGTGCCAGTCCTTTTATAAAACAGAAAGTGCCTTGTGCCAGCATTTTTTGCTCATTTTGAGTCATATTTCTAGACCCACAGAATATTTTGTACTATGTCTCTGAAAACAGTGAATAGCTCAAATGAAAGAAGAGACTCTCTATTTCATCATGAAAAAAATGTTTGTTTTTACCTTGTTCCATTCTTGTTTTATCAGAGGTAGAGGACACTTTCACCAAAATCACCACTTTTTGTCCACATTGTTTGTTTTGCTCTCTAATCTCGATCATCTCCACTTCCTGTTTTGATCTCTGTGGTGTATACTGTCTCTTTATGCTCTGACTACATCTCCCAGAAGCCCCAAAATTACTCACAGGCTGCAGGAGACGGCGATCAGTGACCTGCTGCCGAAAAAGAAAGAATTTCCTTTGGGATGAATAGTTTTATGTTATCTTAAAAAAGGAAACAAATATACACGTTTATGGCACTCAAGCGTTCCATTTTAAAGGACGAACATACTTGTCTTTGGTACTCAAAGAGAGAGTTAAGATCTGCCTATGTCAAGCCAAATATGCAATTACATTCTCCATTGCATATATTTATATTTGCATCATATTGATAATCATTTAATATTTGACAAGAAGTGCAACGAAATGCAACCCTAACCCCCAACTGTTCCAGTGGACAGAGTGTTTGCTGGAGTAACCGAGCAGCTTGAAGCCAATGTGTCATAGTCATGTTTTTGAGTTTGACTCAGAAGATAGAGCAATTTCCTTATTGCAGTAAGCTTTGTGTGAACTGTGATAAATGCTGAAAGGCTTCAAATTTATTGTATCGATGGCTTAAGTCTATCTCTGTGCAACCAGCCGGTGATAATGGAAATTACGGTACCAGTGAACACAACTACACCTGTTATGTATAACAGCATAGAACTTGCATAGAACTCAATCCACCTTTGATGGCCTTTGAAAACACCTTATTTAGGACATGATATGCTTAAATTTTGGGGAACAGTGAGCGTGGATGTGTGATAACCATTTCCTCATAGAAAACATTAAAGCTGCTGTGGCTGCAGTCCATCCATGTGCTCCACATCCTAGTTTTAGTGTGAGAGCATTTTCTAGTGAACTGGTTCATCATTATCCATGACATTTTCAGAGTACAGAGATATGTCAATATTCTGAAGCTCAATGGGCTTGTATAATTGAACTAAGGGCCCTTAGTTTCCATATGCTGAGGGCACAGGTTCCCTGTGGAATACCAGTGACGCTTGATGGAATACAAAAGATGGACAGGATTAGGCTTTGTGCTGTTGACTGACCTTGACCCATTTGTTGACCTACATCACATGATTCTATTTTGATCAATAAAATTCAGGTGAATGTGCCAGAAAATGTGGTCAAATAGTGGTTGTGCCCTCTCTGAATATTTCACTTTTTAGATCAGTCATGTCACTGTATAATTTGGCCTCAATCAAACCCAAAGGCACTATCCCTGTGAAAATAGTATTGATCAAAACTAGCATCCATCCATGCATAAGAGCTTGTTGCAATTGATTTTTCCTCTTTGAGCTGAAAAATATGATTGAGTTGATATGAGTTATGGGGTGTTTTGCACCAATTCATCAACACAGCCCAGATAATACTTGCCGTTGCCATGGAAACATGATAACAGTTTTTGTCTGTTTTCAACAATCAATTACTTAAATGCATTTATGCTACCATTTACAGAGAAACATATGAGCCTGTACAAGTCAACAAATACTGCAATTATGTGGTTTACAGCAGAAACAGCATGTAGTTCTGAGTGGGATGCAGATCATTAAAAACATTTAGCTCCAACGCAAATAAGCTGCAAACAAAGCTAGCATGTTATGCTGCGTGCCACATATTATTTATTGCATGTTGTACTATGACAAAGTATTCTGGTTATAATATAAATATGATAAAATAATGAGCCGTATAAAATATAAGTCTAGTGTCCAGCACAAGTTGCAGCCCACTGGTATCCTCCAAACTATCCCAATGATATTCTGGCAAGACTTCCCCAAAAGCCTCCTGACATTAAGCCTTTATAAGACAGTTAAGGCTATTACATTGCTCTTACAATATAAACTAGTTTTTTATGCCTTTATCACCATGTTTAAATAAAAACAGCAACAGATTAAACTCGATAGGCTACCCCCTGCCTTATTAACAGCCTATTATTGTTCTGTTATCCTTGGAGTGTCTTCTTCTGGTTTTAGGCTCGAGGCCACAATATTATCGATGTAGTGGAGGAGCGGCGTTATATAATATATAAGAGTAATGATTGTTCAAATTTATTTCACTGCCCCTGCCCGAATCTCCATTCATATCATGAGACAGATACTGATAATAATATACCAATACCAATAAAGCAGAATGATCAGACTCAAGCGCTAAACAAGTCTCAAGAAAAGTCACTTAAGAAAAACAGGAAAATCTGCTTACACACCCCCACACACAAAAACAGGTGATTGTAAAGCGGGTAAAGAGATTAAACTATGCGGCAGGGTAAATCGAGGGCTTACCTTGCCACTGAAGCATTTCTATCCTGACCCCTCAACAGCTGCTTCATTCTCACAAACCTCCTGAATAACCAACAGTCATAAACTTTAACTGGATGAAGAACTCATCGCTGTTCATGCTGTTGCTACCAGCCTTGTATAGTAAGTAAATAGCAATACTTCAGTACAGTACTAAGGGCTGCACAATTAATTGAATTTTAATCACTATCACGATTTTGGCTGCCATGGTTAAATTGATGATTGTTGCAATATTAACATATTAACATTTAAAAAGCGGGCTCTGTTGCATATCCAATGAAGCACTTACTCAACCCAGTAGTCAGCCAACCACCAGGGGGCGAACGAAAAGTCAGGGCTTCATTAAGCTACAGCGGCAGCCTCAATAAATATTCAACAGTGTGAGACCACAGCCCCCTGAGGCCGGGCCAGGGCCATTAGGGGGCCACGTCAGTGCTAATAGCCTTGGGCAACAAGCCCCATGCCCGAAACTGTTTGTGTTCATGCTGTCAGGCAACTACCCCTCCGATTTACGTCCCTGTTTGCGAAAACGTCACTGATCCAATGCATGATCAAACAGGATAGGTTTTATAAGTTTGATAAAGAAAGAAAGAAGCTTTAACAGAGGCTAGGTGCGGGACGACGGCAAAGAGCAATCACATTACAACAGGAACGACGACTGAGAGCCAAGGCATGGAAACACAAAAGAAATGAGGTATGTAAACCATAAAACAATCCGTTCATAATGCCAGCTATACCACACAAGGCTGTATAGCTTGTGATAGCTCGCTAACTGACAGGCTAATTGTTTACATCGATAGTTGCAGGCTACGCAGCGAACAGCAAACATAGGACAAACTTGGCATTACTGCTTTACTTGGCATGGAAGTGACGTAGCGTTTCCTTTTCATTGACACTGCCTCTAGCCCTGCTTTGGAGGGGCCAGAAATCGTGGGCCATTAGCATCAAGATGGCCCAAAGATGGCCCGCAGTTAGCACCTGGCCCGCAATGTGAAAGCACTTAGCACCGGCAAGCCTGAGCTGACTCGGCTTTGGCTCGCTAGTGTGAAGCCTTGTTTACATACAGTTTGATTAAAAAAAAGAATGTGCAATAAAAAAGATATGTTTTACCTAACATAATGAATAATTGTGAATAATAATTGTGATTTCAATATTGATAACCGTAATCGTGATTATCATTTTGGCCATAATCATAATTACTCATAATTACTTTTACTTAGCTACATTTCTAAAAATAAAAGTATACTTTTACTCCACTACATTTCACAGAAACATCTTTGCTACTACTATTTTACTATTCTACTTAATTACTGTGACAGCGGGTAGGGGGAAAAGAATTTTTTTTTTTCCCTTTTACCTAATGTTGATTTTGCCAGAAGAGCAAAAACTTCGACAACCAACTTGTTCTAAGGATGAACCACAAATTCTGTGATTGGTGAATGTGTGCCCTGCACAGTTGCTTGCACCCACCTAAATGTCCAGTGGCTGTTTGATGGTTCTCATTGTGCCCAACTTCTGTCCTAAATTCCTTCTTGACTGTAGGAGGATACGCTATTGTTTCTCCTGATTGGCTGTGTGTGTGTGTGTCCGTCCATTTATTTTTCTGAGCTGTTGTTTGCACCCACCTGAAATGTGTGCTATTTGGGCAAGTGACTTTTGCAGAAAATAAAAATATATTTGTACTTTGACTTTTACTTTTTACTTTTACTTGGAGTACATTTACTTGAGTACTTTTGATACTTAAGTAGAGAGAATGTGATATACTTTCAGGCTTTGACTAGAGGTCATCCGATTTATCGGTCGGCCGATATATCGGGCCGATATTTGCCATTTTTTAATTAATCAGCATTGGCCGATATCCTTGTTTAGTCGCGCCGATATAAAGTCAGGCACATCCGCGGGCAGCTGTGCGGTGGAACATGCTGCTGCCACATGTAGAGACACCTTTAGAATATTCAACGTCTCTGTGTCCTGTGCTCATATATTTGCTATTACTGTATGTTACTAGTAAACTATGATGTGTTGCTTCATTTAGTGAAAGAAGAAAAGAACAGCATAACCGTCTGTAACTGGCATAATGCTGTCGCTGTTTGAAGGTTAGCTTAGCTTAGGCTACTTTCAGGACTGTAGTCTAAAACTATCAGCAGCTTGTTTGCTAACATTCTAGCCCCATGTTATAAGTTAAGTTTTATTCCTCCTGTGTCAGAGTTGTAGTATTTCACTCTGTGTGCGGGGCGGAGAAGGCAGCGCTTTCACAAACACTGCAGCCTGACTGAAGGCTAACGTCACTTTGCTCTGCTCACAGACAGCACTGTGTGCAGAGACACAGAGCCTGTCTTGAGCAGCCCAGAACGGTGTATGACTTTTCAGAAGCATGGTTTGACGTGGACAATAGTCTGGTTTCCATCCAGCTTATTAACATTAATAAAAATTCAAGCTCAATAGACAGATCCAGTTATGTTGCTCGGTACGTGTCCTATTAAAATCTAAAAGGACGCAGTAAACTCCCTATCCATGTGTCCTGGGGATGCACCTCATTTTTCCCATGAAAAATGATTGTGATCAACAACTGGTGTTTAAAATCACAGTAACTAGCACAAGACATCTTGTCAGCAGAGGAGACGCCCTGTTTCAACCCTCTGCTCATCTGCTCACCGCGGACTTGTACACAGTATGGACATGCTAGTTTAGCCGCCACCAAAACAACCAGCAAGTCACCGCGGATTTCATTTCAAGAATTAAAGATACGAACTTCATACTAAATAAAGCCACGGTCCACTGCTCGATGCTCTACTCATGCGTGTCGATGATGTTTTAACAGTTAGGGGGACGTGCTTTCATGAAATAAAACATACTCCGGTAGTGCTAGGTCACGAAAAGCTCCGGTCCGACCGCATATCAAAAATGATTCATTTTTCGGTGCCAAATTCCGTACTTTAGTGTCTGAGAACCATGCTCTCAGATGTTTCTATGGACGGGAGGACATGACCCCTTCAGACTGATAGTGACACTGATCTGTCCTCCCACTTTCCCAGCATAAAGATACAAAAGTCGCTGGTAAAACTGTCAGTGCAGCAGCATTGGGAGCCTGCCGTTTGTGTGTACCCATCATGGTGCATTCACTGTGTACATGAATGTCAGAATTTCCATGCTTTATGTCAGAATTTAAATCAGAACCCCGTGAAGTCAGATCTCCAACTCAGAAAGTCAGATTAACCTGACACAGAGTTCATGCTATCTGCTACTGAAGTAAACAGTAGCTACATGCTTTATTGTAAGGCTGGAAGAGCTGGGAGCAATAAAATTTTAAGTTAAGCTGATCTTCGCTCCAAGTTCCAACTACCAAAGAACACACCATAAGGCAAACTCTCACTCCCCAGGGCCCTAAAGAGGAACTGGTAGCATCTTGTGCCTGTTGATCATCATCAGACCATTGACTAGTACGTCTACCATGAATCCATGATAAAAAACAGCTAAAAATAACTTATTGAGTTGACAATTATAATAATACAGAGTTACAGACAGATTTGAATTTTAGTTTAAATTTAATTTATTTTGGTGCTATTTATGTTGCTACAAAAATGCTATTTTCTTTGAATTTGGTATATCATTCCACTCTGACAGTTGTTTTTGCAATAAACTTTTCAGATTTAGAATTTGTTTAATTTTAGATAGATGCATTTAGAAATTTTATGTATGTATGTTCAAATTGTAGAAATTTTGAACATACATGAATATATCCATTATAGCAATATCATTTACAGTTTTAAAAATATAAGAATATATGAATTATAAAAAAGTCATTTTTTAATAATAATTAGGGACCCATTGAATTTCCTAGGGACCCACTCAAGTCACCATCTGTGAGTCCCAGGGACTCACTACATTGAAAACCTATCAACATCACTGTAGTATGACATTTTAGCATGCAAATGAAGGGGAAAAAGACAAGATATCGGCCCTAATAATCGGCCAAAGAAATCGGCAGCACAAATCGGCCATCGGCTGACTCTGACCTCTATACCTCTATCAATCGATCTCTAGGTTTGACTCGCGTAGAATTCTCATGAGAGACTTTCACTTTGACTTGAGTCATTTTCTGGTAAGGTAACTGTACTTTAACTCAAGTATATTTGTTCAGTACTTTATACAACACTGGTTGCTACTTTACACACAGTTTGATTTATGAGTGCAGAAAACAGGGCTTGCAGGGTTTGATGACTTTGTTTGGATTTTGAAGTATCTCAAAATGGCCTCGATGAATGTCCCTGTAATTGGTTTTCATTCATCCCCCTCCATATGACCTGCAATAACTCAGTGACTCCCTCAGTTTCTACCTAGTGCCACCATCAGGTCAACATTTTAATTTGTCCAATGCTTTAGATTATGACCAACCCACAAAACTATGAATCATATGAGCCTCATTTGCAGTTTGTGCTAAAATAAGCATGCTAACACACTAAACAAGGTTTTCCCATTTTCAGGAATAATAAAGTAACAGTTATCACATTACTTATTTATTACTTCCTTCATAGAAACTGGTGCGTGGTGAATCACCTCAGTGAACAGGCATGGCAGGAGGTCACATTATTGTCACTGGACCAATGACTTCTAGTGGTCCACTCAGGCAGGTTGGATCATGAAGCATGAAGCTCTGTGGAGCAGCAGAATAACATAATCGGCCATAAGCAGAGATGCAATTCTGTGATTATCGACCAAAAACAACAGTGTACTGGTCCACCGAACAGGCATGGCATCAAGACCACCTACTAATATTGTGATGGTCCCTGTTTTTGTGCCTAAACAGTCCAAACCCTGCAAACTGCTCTGCTCTCGATCCTGACTCCTTTCTATCTTCAGCAGCATTAACTTTCACTGGTCTGTTGGATCAGACCACCAGGACCAGCCTTCACTCCTCACCTTCATCAGTGATCCTTGTCCTCTCATTACCCTAACCCTAAGTCTACCCAAATTTCTGCCCCACCCTATCTTTTCATTAGCCAAAAGGCATCAAATATGTCTAGTGTCAGATAATGTATGGCTCAATAGTTAACTTTTCAAAAATATCTTACTTTTTTAACAGTGTTGATGGACAGTCCACCAGCCCCTTAATACATGCAATGATGTGTCACAGCTAGATCGATTGTTCTATCTGTCTGTCTATTTATCGAATATAATATGCTTAATTTCAGTATGTGATGTCAATGTATGTCAATGATTTAAGGATGATAATCAGTTGATGATGGATGGATTAGTTCCAGGAATCTGAGCTTTGCTTGTTACTGCTTCATTATTACAGAATAAGACTGATCATATGTTCCTGTGTCACAGCCTTTTTCATGAAGAAACGTTAACACAGCATAGCATACATTGAACCAGCTCTTCTGACATCCTTATTCGATGAAACAGAGAAACATACTTCACTTATTAAAAAGTTTCTTAAAGCTCAACAGTTTTCCCTATCCAGGCCTTTGGACTGAAAATAATATGATGCTCCATCTTTCAAAGATGTACTTTTCCTAAAGCATTGTTGATTGCCCTGTGTCCATTACTTGGAAGGATTATGATAATATTCCACATTGTGCTCGGCGTGATGCACAGGAAATTCAATACTCAAAAGGTTAATGCAATCAATTACGATGACAAAGGAGTAAAGTAAAACCCTCCTGCTCGTGGAAAAAAGAGACAGGAGAAGAGAGTGGGAGAAAGGTATTGAAAGCTTGAATGGATTCACGGAGAGAAAAGAGGCACTTGAAACGACAGAAAAATGGCATTTATTCAGTGCATTTTTTGAGGCTAAATGAAATACAAAGTGTCCACAAAAACAGAAAAACAGCTCTTAGATAGGAAACTGTATGACTCAGCATTCAACCAGTAACTGAACAATAAATGAGCAATATGTTCATTTGAAGGTAATCAGATACCAAAGCAAAGGGAAAAAGTGGCCACTAGCAGAGGCTTGAACATACATTCATAATGCTCATAATGTTCTATGGACTTTTCAGCGTTCTAAGTCAAGTTTTGTCTCTCTCTCCGTTCCCATGGGCATTGTTGCATGGGATGAATATTAACAGCACAACAGTTGTGTACGGGAACGATTTCCTTTGTTATTTAGATAGATGTTACAATGCTATACAACACAAAGGAGTCTCATCATTGCAGATAAATGGATAAAGTTGGATGGCGGTATTGAGCTCTATGACCATTGTAATAATCCATATTACCTTTTCAGACTCGGTCTGTCAGAATGGTGATGTATTAATCACATTTCAGCAATCCTCCATGGCTAATGATAATGTTAGGAGAGACTGGGTGGCAATATTTCGCTAACGTCTGCAACGCCTATTTTCTGCTTAAGTTGTGCAAGGAGAAAAGCCTAAAACCTTGTAATCCACTTAGGTAAGGCAGTGGACTTACCTACTTCTGCAAACACACTACCCCATAAATCACTGCACCTTCACATTCTGAAAGAGTGCAGAGTCGAAAACACTCCAGATCCTTGTTCATCCCACATTGTTTGTACCAAATGAAGATGTTTCACATTTCAAACCATTGCACAAGTCAAAAAACGTGCAAGTACAGGTCCTAACAAATATTCTGCATATACCATGAAGTCACATGAACTCTCAGGATCAAAACCTGACATTTTGCTCCTGATATAAACAAGGACAAAAAGCAGTATAATCAGGATCAAAGAATGATTTTCTGCCAAGCACTATGAACTGTAGCCCCTTTATTATTCCACATTTCCAACTTCTATCTAGCTCAACAATGAGCAAATAAAGAGATATGAGGACAACAGGCACAAAGGCCAGTGTTAGGCGGTAACCAGGGCTTTATGTTTCCGCCGTAAGAATTCCTCTTTTTTCCAGGGCCACAACTGCTGTAATTTGACCTACATCATATTTTTCTGTTTGTGCATTTCTCGGGTCCAGCAGCCACGTCACAGAAACAATGGACTAAAGTAGGCTTTGAAGTCGGCCTGAATGGAAGCGGTGGGGCTGACACATGAAATGACCTCACAGCTGGGCTGCCCTCAGTCCAAAGAAGAGCTAATACCGTGAATAAGAGGGGGACACGCTGCTCCTGTCTGAGCTTCCTAAGGCCCTGAGCTGCCGTCGGGAGGTGGGCTTTCACCATGTGCCCGCAATGATGGATGGATTGGGAGGAAAGCCTATTCACATGGAGATGTTACATCATAAATATTTACACAGGGCTGCCGTTTCCATGTAGCCTTCTCTTGTTTTGACACACTGGAAAAATTTAAAAGGACAACAAGTGCAGGAGAGAAAAAAAGTTCAGAAAATGAGAAGCTGGCTTCTCATTTTTGTTGTTATGCTATACTGGGTGATACAATAATACTAAATTGAGTTTCATAGTTGCTCTTTTTTCCCTCAGTGAGACAAATTGTCTTCCTGTGGGCTTCATTTACCTTTATCCATGACTGAACGAACTCCAGTTTATTAGAGAATTATTGCCCTCCTACACACAAGCCCTGAAAAGCCAACAAAATATGAAACAAAGTGAGTCTGATTTCAATTATGAAGCAAAACAACAGAGCCCCCAACTACAAAACACAGAGTATGCACTAATTTGTAGCAAAGCATCACAAATCTGGCTGAACTTTCCCTGAAAGCAAAGGGAGGTGAAAGGGAGATGTTGCTACTAAGCAGCCCGACAAGTTTCTGCTCAGTGAACTCAATTAAGAGCCTTGCAGTCCTCTGGGATCGTCCCTGGAACCAGTGAAAACACATTTGGCAGTTTTTCTTCCCACTGTCAAAGAGAGGGACTCTGAGGGGAGAGGGGATGTCATGCCAGCCAGTGTTAGAGCCACTGGCCTTTATGATGAGCTGCATTAACATATATCAAAAGCCAATTAAGCTAACTGTACTCTGTTATGTTGTTGTTATGTGGTTAAGCAGGGGGAGGCTTCGGTTAGTATTTGTAGTCTGCTCTACAGTTGACTCGTACTTCACTTTGCTTCCACAGCCACCTGTCGGAATGTGACTTTGTGTGTCCATCCATATAATCCGGCTGTGTGAGCCTGATGAGCGTCTCTCGTCCTTCTCTTGCTCGTATTATTATATGTGGATATGTGTGGTTGGTGTCATTGCCGTGTGGTCGAGCGACGCTGTTAATGTATCTGCAGCTCTGATTGATGCAGGGAGTGTGTCTGTGTCTGCTGCCTGAGTGACACCACCAGAAACAAAGGAGGGTGGTGTAGCCCTCCGCCTCCATTCATGGCCATGCCACCCCCCGGTGACAGTGAGGGTCTCTGGCTTGACATGAGACAGCCCACGGTGTCACTTCTGAATGTTTAGATCCCTCTTGACTAGGAGGCCAGGGGCAAGGGCTGCTGCATGCATCCTCCTGACAGACTCCCACATCAGCATTGTGCTCATACCAGCTAACATCATTAGCACACAAGGTTTCATCTCAGGGAGAGAGGGGGAAAAAAGCAACCCAGTTTCTTCAAGTCACAAGTCATTAGCGTCCTCTCCAGAGTCAGATTGTACAGAGGCAGATTTTTTATCAGCAACAAAATGTTTTATACTCTTGTTAATTTGGTGGATGTCATCTGTACTTAGATGTCTGTGTCTAATGTCTGTTACAGTAATAAATGCCACATAGTGGAAAGAATGATATTATTTTGTCAAGATGACAATGTGGGATGTTGCCGCAACAGCATCTAGACATGAAGCCGACATAGAAGAATATCAGGTTATATTTAACGTACCAGCATAACAAGCTCACACCAGAACACGCTGGCCCATTTATAACAAAATATGGCGTTAAATACACCTACTATTGCCAGTGAAATGCTTCTATCATATTTTTGTGTTTTAGTTATTGCACAGCACTGCCTGACATCTGTTAATGTCTGGAAACTGATAAAATGTCTGGCCTCAGTTTGTATGTCAAAAGCACCTTATAGCTGCTGTAGTTTGGAGTGGTTGCAGCCCGGCAGTGTTCAGCATGTATTTGACTCGGTATAGATGGTAGATAGGGTATAGATTCATCGTGAGAGAAACAGAGAGAGAGAGAAGCCCTCTGTGGAAAACAGATACATCAGTGTGCCTGGATAGTGTACGACATTGCTGTGAGTTAATCAGTTGGAAAATAAAACGGTGGGATTCTAATAAGTCATTTGTCAATTTTTACAACCCCCAGACACATTGATCCGTGGGGATTAATGAAGATGCCTGATATTGTTGTAGATATGAACAGGGGAGATGGTGGGGACAGTAATCAGTCATGTTGGGATTTGTCCTACCTCGTTTTCTATTCCTGGGGAGTCACTCCATCCAGGGGCTCACTTCATCTGAGAAAGGGAGCAAAGGAGAAGCATTAAAAAGCCAGACACTGATTATTTCCCATGTATATGCGCGCACACACACACACACACACACACATTCTCAAGAAATCCATACATTTACCCATCTCATCTAATCCACAGTGGTTGACATTACAGCAGCAAACCTCCAGATGAAGCCAAAGGAAAATGTGTACTTTAGTTCACTGCTGCACTTTTGATAGTCATTATAAAGGTGTCATCATAGCAAATGTGAATTTAAAACAAAATAAAAGAAATCACTTTCCCATGAAGCCTTGTTAACAAAAATGAGCTGGTTCCTCATTCATACAATGCTAAAATCACATACATGGCTAAAATATAAAAATTGCACCTTTCTCTCCGATTCCGAAAAGCAGTGTCTCATATGACATCCATTAACCCAGACACAGTGTTACATCAGGACAAAGACTGACTGAACCAGTTGAGTCACTCTTAAATCCTCTCTGAAGTTTCCTAACCTTGAGAGCCCATGCATCCCCGAAAAAGTAATAATAATTCTAACCTGATCTTCCTACTTATTTTATATCTCCCCTTAGCAACCTAACTTCTTCTCGGCAACAGTGCAGTTATTAATTCATGAGGCACTAATTAGTTCTTTGTTTAATTTTGTGTTAAACAGACTGACCGGAATGATAACGACTCGCGCTGTAGCGCTTTGGTCCCATGCCACTCCTGTTTGCTACAACAAGGGAGCATCGTGCGACTAGCATGATGAACCCAATTCCCTTCTAAGTTGCACTTCATTAAGTCAAAATGTGACAAGGAGCTTAGAGGAAGAACTGGCAGATCTGATCATACATAACAATGCAGGCCCAGTAAGTTTGAGGGGGGTGGGGGGTGCTGGTGCGGGAGGTGGTGGGGGGGGTAGAGGATTCCAGCATGCATGTTGATAATTTTCTATTTTTAACCCTTGGGGGCCGTCTTTCATTTTCCTTTAATTGTTTTTGTTCAGAGCTGCAGTGTCCTCTTTTTAAATTGCAGCTCCTATCAACTCCCCTGATCAACCCCCTGTGCAACATCGCAGGCAGACAAGTAAACAGCAGGGTTGCCCTTTTCCACGATGCAGACGCTCCTGTAAAGTCAGCGACACTTTCATCACTGCACATCTACACAGTATACTCTGTGTGTGTGTGTATATATATATATACACACACACGCACACGCACACAGTATACTCTTTCTGTGTGCGTGCGTGTGTGTGTATGTATATATACACACACACGCACGCACACACGTATACACATGTATTAGGGCTGGGTTAAAAAAATCAATTCAATCCATTTTAATCGATCTCCATTTGAATGGATGATAATTCATAAAATCCAAAGATTGATCTTTTAACTTGCGTATTTTTTTCTTCATTTGGACGTGCGGAGAAGCAGCCTGACGTATAAACCCGCCTGCCAGTCTCGCGTGAGGGCATCAATCGCCATATATATGTCTAGTCTAACCAAAGAAGACATCTAGCACAATCAGCGTTTAGTGCTGCTTTCCACCGTTTTCCAAGTAACAAGAGCTCATGAGATGTTACTGCCAGCAGTCAAACAAACATGGTGGAAGCGAGTCCACCTCTCCAGGCAGGGTTGTCACGATACCAGAATTTCAGTAGTCGATACCAATCCCTGTCAGTTTTCACGATTCTCGATACTAATTCGCAAAAAAACCCACAACCCATGTAGTTCTAAATTCACTACTTTATTTCTGTGCCTTTTGAAAAGCTTCAGTGATTTTTGACTGTGTTAGTGTGTGACTTTCCTCCTGCTTCTCCTGGTCTGGCTCACACTAAGACTGTAAAGGGAAAAAAACCCTTTTAGTTTAAACAACATAAGAGACAGGC
Source organism: Synanceia verrucosa (assembly GCA_029721515.1). Lineage (NCBI taxonomy): Eukaryota > Metazoa > Chordata > Actinopteri > Perciformes > Synanceiidae > Synanceia > Synanceia verrucosa. The sequence goes on from CM056561.1 coordinate 26,547,313, forward strand.
AGTATCTCATCATAACACCTTACGTATAAAGATGCAGACCGTATCGTTACATTACGTTAAACATCAGCTACACTAGGGTAACTGTATTGATTGATTTCCTGAAAAGAGGACACTCTCATCCCCCCCTTTCTTTTCTTTTGTAACTCCCTGACTTTTGAGGGAGGCAAATGCTAATACACACACAGAAGGAAAACCGGACATTATCATCAATTAATAAAAAGCCCTGGACGGGACGTAAAAAGTGGACATATCGGGGGAAAAAAGGACGTTTGGTCAGCTTAATCTACGCGAGGGACTAAGCGAGATAGTAGAAGCCTGCACGGCTGCACCCCAGCCGACTCTCATGCCAAAATGACAGAATGTAGCAGACATATTCGGGTTAACGTATAACGTGACAGTGATAACAGTGATACTAAACGGAAACTCACTCACTTTGAATTCTCTAAACAAATCGAGGTGCCTGTCTTTGAGGTGTTTGGCCAGGTTTGACATGCTTCCTCCTTTTGTTTGAAAACTTCTGAGGCACTGTTTGTGTGTCGGCTTGTTAGCTCCATATTCATCAGACTCAAATGCAAAATATTTCCACACGCGACTCTTCGTACCTGTCTTGTCGACGAGCCGACGCGTTGTACCACTCTCACTTGCTGAAGCCAGTTTTTTTCTAAGGCGTCAGGTTTTATTCTTCAGTGCTGCTCATGCGTATAATGCCCCGTCAGTTCCACCAAGAACTGACACGTCTCGCCGAGGGAAAAGTAGTATATTCAGTTCTGACGGTACCAGAAAAAAGCAAGTATCAAATAATATTTTTGTGTTGGCATCGAATCGGTATCCGAAGTATCGGTTCTTGTGACAACCCTATCTCCAGGCACCGCTGATGAGCTGATGTTTGGATGATGTTTGGATGCACTTTGCATTTAAGAAGTTGGAAGAAAATGACGAGTGGGACAAAAACAAGTAGTATGTAAAATATGCAACGGGAAGATAAAACACAGTGGCAGTACAACGAATCTTTGCAACCATTTGACGAGACATCACCCAGAAACACAGTTGGCAGACTCGGCACGGCTCAAACAAACCAGCCTGGAACAGGTATTGGCACCGAAGTTACCAGCAAACTCTCTATCCCTGACTGAATCAATATTGAATTGAATCGAATCGGGACCTTGAAGTATCGAATCAATCTGGAAATTCTGAATCGATACCCAGCCGTAATGTGTGTGTGTGTGTGTGTGTGTGTGTGTATATATACATACACGCTATATTGCCAAAAGTATTCACTCACCCATCCAAATAATCAGAATGAGGTGTTCCAATCACTTCCATGGCCACAGGTGTATAAAATCAAGCACCTATGCATGCAGACTGCTTTTACAAACATTTGTGAAAGAATGGGTCGCTCTCAGGAGCTCAGTGAATTCCAGCGTGGAACTGTGATAGGATGCCACCTGTGCAACAAATCCAGTCGTGAAATTTCCTCGCTCCTAAATATTCCACTGTCAGCTGTATTATAAGAACGTGGAAGTAAACTCAGCCACAAAGTGGTAGACCACGTAAACTGATGGAGCGGGGTCAGTGGGTGCTGAAGCAGAGCGCTTCATGGAATGGGTTTCCATGGCCGAGCAGCTGCATCCAAGCCATACATCACCAAGTGCAATGCAAAGCGTCAGATGCAGTGGTGTAAAGCACGCCGCCACTGGACTCTAGAGCAGTGGAGACGTGTTCTCTGGAGTGATGAATCACACTTCTCCATCTGGCAATCTGATGGATGAGTCTGGGTTTGGCGGTTGCCAGGAGAACGATACTTGTCGGACTGCGTTGTGTCAAGTGTAAAGTTTGGTGGAGGGGGGATTATGGTGAGGGGTTGTTTTTCAGGAGCTGGGCTTGGCCCCTTAGTTCCAGTGAAAGGAACTCTGAATGCTTCAGCATACCAAGACATTTTGGACAATTCCATGCTCCCAACTTTGTGGGAACAGTTTGGAGCTGGCCCCTTCCTCTTCCAACATGACTGTGCACCAGTGCACAAAGCAAGGTCCATAAAGACATGGATGACAGAGTCTGGTGTGGATGAACTTGACTGGCCTGCACAGAGTCCTGACCTCAACCTGATAGAACACCTTTGGGATGAATTAGAGCACAGACTGAGAGCCAGGCCTTCTCATCCAACATCAGTGTGTGACCTCACAAAGACACTTCTGGAAGAATGTCAAAAATGCCCATAAACACACTCCTAAACCTTGTGGACAGCCTTCCCAAAAGAGTTGAAGCTGTTATAGCTGCAAAGGGTGGACCGACGTCATATTGAACCCTATGGATTAGGAATGGGATGTCACTGAAGTTCATATGTGAATCAAGGCAGGTGAGCGAATACTTTTGGCAATATAGTGTGTGTCTGTGTGTGTGTGTATATATGTATACGTATATATATATATATATATATATATATATATATATATATATATATATATATATATACGTATACATATGTATACGTATATATATGTATATACAGGCACCCCCTCAGAAGGAAGAATTTCATGAAATGTCAGAGGCGCGGCAGTGACAATCAAAATGAACAGAAAGTTGTGTTTTTGGCCTGGAAAGTTGAAAAACCTGCTGAGTGAATGCAGAAGCAACAGACAAATGCTCACTCATAATGCGTCAAGGTGGTTCCATCTGCCCATATTTCACATACCGTCGTCAAAATGCTTTTGTCGAGTGTGTATTTGCCTTTTATTACCTACAGATCTGATGCCAAGTTTTCGGTCTGCAGGCTTATAATTAATTGTTCCCAAAATGTTCAGTGCGAAGTAACCCATACTTTCCATGCTCAGGTATGACACAGCAGCTTATAACTTTCACTTGAAACAATGCATCATCTCGGAACGGAAACCTCTAAATAATCTCCAATCATTGACTTTGTACATGTGCCAGACAGCACATTGGTTTGCAAAGTGGAAATTTTGTTTTCCACTGCAAATCAGCTGACAAACTCTGCTAAGATGTTTCGCCTCCCCAAGTATCTTCTCGCTAGCTGAAGATATGATAAAATCAAAAAGCAGACAAGTAATTACACTGTATAATAGGCAAGATTGGCATTTTCAAAATCATTTCATGTGGATGGAAATGACATTGCATAGACTATTCTGTATTCACTGGTGCAGATAAATAAACAAGGCATGGGGAAGAAGGGAGGGGGCATACCGAACGCATAGTACAATGGCAAGCAGGTCAGTAATTAGAAACTCTGTTTGCACAGTAATAATTTTAATATATTCATCAGGAAACAGGGCATGCCTAGCATGACAAAATCCTATCAAGGAACATATCCCGACTGTCTTCACCTTTGAAACAGACTGGCAGCACATTGTGGAGTACCTGAAAGAACTAACTGCACTACTATTCCAGCTATAAAGAAATAAATACACAGAAGTTTTGATAAGATGTAGCTTGACCCATCCCTATACGTTGAAACTTCAACATTGTCATGATAGCATTACAGGGATATGCAGCCCTTTACTTATTGTCAAACCCTCAATATTGATCCTTACCTGCAGCTAAGTGTGCTTCTGACCTCACATCCAAGTGTGGACAGGCTAAAGTGCTCCAATGCTAAAACACAATGGGCTCTGATTGCTTGAGTGTAAAAAAACATGTGTCTGTAACCTTGTTTGTTAGTGAAGGTGGCAGTGATGATGCTATGGAAATTATTGCAAATTGCTTAAAGGACTCCTGACATGCAAAAACCTTGACCTCACCATGCCATTTCCCAAAGACAGAAGAATGCTTAATTGTTGGAGGATGAAGGTGGAGCAGAAAGGTAATCACAACATCAGAGCAAATCTGAGTGAAAATCGCTCAGAGCCATTCATGCGTATAATATTTATGGCTGCACACATATTTTAATGCAGTGAACACAGTTAAGGCAAACCAAGTGCTTTTAACTGTAAAGTTAGCTTACATCCCACCACGGTGTCTCATTTATTAGCGTTAAATAACTCAAACTTCTCACAAGTTTACATGCCCTCATTCAACATGAAACAACCTCTCATTACACAAAGTGGAAGCCACAACTGGAGTGCACTTCTGACTTTGTGTCCTCTCATCTGTTTCGTTCTGAAACATGCTGCAGAGTCAGGAACTGACCATTTACCCTGCATATCTGACAGCACCTAGTAGGCCTCTTTTGTGCTGTCACTTCTGGCTCCTATTCTCCTTTTCCCCCAGGAGAGGATAGGGTTGGGGGCTCGAGGGCACCCACCTCCACAGTCCCGCTGCTCCCTCCTCGCCTAATTTTTGTTGTCCAGCCCTTTGAAACTGCCGTCTCATGCAGAACCAAAGAATGGTGATCCATGTGCAACAAGTGCAGATGCCATGGAAACCCCCGTTTTCCCAACAAAATATTCCTTTTTATCCCTTTTGAAGACCTGTCATGGGGCAGAGCAGGCATCACACGACCCCAGGCCAAGCCATGACAAAGCCTATTTTCTGCCTGCTTCTTGATTGATTGAAAAGACTTTCTAGTAAAACCATGTTAAAGGACACAAAAAGTGACACACAGAAGAAAGGGCCCTGGGGGTTGAGCCAATCAGATGGCTTCCCTAGTATATTGCACAGAAAAAGCAAACAATAACATAATCGGGTCAGGAAGGGTCAGGATGAGCATGAAATTTGACAACAATGTTGATTATGGTAGTGACAGAATAAAACGTTTCAGATTTGCTAGTTAGGTTAGGTCAAACTACATATACAATACTAGTTATCTCTTGTCCTATGTTTCCCCTAAAAACTGCAGTTTCTATTCAGATAGATCATCGCTGTAAAACGTTGTTGTCATTGAAAACGGTTGGATTTAACTTTCTTTTTAAGGACATTGCCCAGCCATTGTATCATACCTCAGCATATTCACACCACATGTGGATGATTACAAATGCTTTTTGCATCAGGTTCAAGTACATGTAGCACTGCAGTGTGATATGGGATCAGTGTGCTCTGCATCAGGGTTTTACTCCACCGTTTGACCCCAGTGACAGACCATTTAAAACAGAGAGAGGCCGGCTTGGCTGCTCTGCACGGCACCGAAGGGAGACCACATTATTAATTCATCTCAAAAGCACAGGTCGATACGTGTTTTCTTTTTGTTGGCAGTTTTTCTGGCATATACAGTGGCTTTGAGTATCTGGCCTCTTTCTGTGATTCGATAGTTGAACTGGGGGTTTGAAATTAGTGATGTCATGTGAAAATTGTTGTAAAAAAGGAGATATTTTGTGTAGCATTCAAGAGAGAAAGCTGCTTGTGCCTCTTTGTTTCTGCGTTGAGATATGGAGGCGATATTTAATAGGGGGATGAGGAGGGGTGGGAGGCGTTCAGTGGAGGAGAGGCATTAGGAGCGTCCACACATAAGCAATTAGTATTCCAGATCTTGATGGTTGGAAACACAAAAAGGCCTCACCAAATCCCCACGGCGGAGGTGTCAGACAGAAAATGACGAAAATCTGCTCCTTGACAGGGAGTCATTTATATTTTAGCTTCGTTCCATTATCTTAACGAATCCATCATCAGCCAATGCAATATTAACAGCAGAAAATCAACTCATTAGATCCAGGGGGATTTAATCAAGATTGCAATCATGTATGCGGTTCCTGGAGAGTTGGCTTCTTCTTCTTTTTTTCTTTTTGGTTCTTTCCACGTAATTGCCGCATCTCAGATCTTAATAAATTATTCTCCATCTGAGATTGATGCCTTTTTTTCCTTGCCTCTCACGCCATGCACTCACTGTCTCCAACTATAATATTTACCATAAACATTATTATGTCATGGGCACACAGTTTAAAATGGCCTTTAGCTAACTCACAGAAGTAATTGGCTTCTCCATTTCTCTCTCGTTTCCTTGCTAATTGCCCAGTGATATTACCAACGGTTCCCTCAGAAGGAAAGAAAAGGCCTCTTTTGCTCAAGCTGGGACGTGTTGCTCGGATTTTTTTCCGCCTTTATGTGGGATGTAGAGAGAATTTTCTGTGCTTGATATTGCTTAACAAGACATGCAAGCAGATAAAAGAGCATTCCACTTTTGATATGTAAAACTATGTGAAACCCTGGGATTAGAAAGAAAACAGAAAAAGCTCAAATTGCAGGTGGGTGTATTTTCGACTTGTTCCTCAGAAAAACACTGAGCAGAAAAGGAGCAGATAGATAACCGACAGAATACATCAAGTCTGTCTGGACACTTTAACAGACAGGAGAACAAAGACTCTGTTAATGTCTGCAAATCAGCTATATTTATTTGTATTTAGTGGTGTAGTTGATATTTTGTTGCAAAGTATCTGAATTTATTCATTGATTTTATCTTACTTAAACCCAAATTTATTTTAATTCTGCTATATATGGCACCAGCAACCACCGCCACAATAGCATGCTAGCCATTAGCATTCTAGCATCATTGAAAAGGTAACCACAATTGTGAATGGTAATTTAAAAACAGGAAAGTCTGGCTGAATATTAAAGTGATGTAGCGCAAACCCAGGACTTAATGCTGTGCTTTTTTATGTTGGAATTAGTAGCCATACAGCTAACTAGCCAACTGCTACATGAGTAACATTTAACACCAAGATGCTTCACTGGTTACGCAAAATGAGCCGGCGACAGTAAAAAATGCCAAGAACTATATAGTAAATTAGAGGACTGCTGGTCATCGGGCTGGCTGGTAACGAGGCAAGAGGTTGTGAGCCGCAAACTGACCTCCGACCAGACCTACAACCTACTAACCGCTGTTAGATTTCTCACATGAAATGGTCATGAAACCAGTGATTGCAAACATGAACAACATCTTGTCATGTCAGCTGGGAACTGCTTCATTATCTGGGAAATGAGACACTGTGCCACCAGAGTGTCCTGAAATTATCAGCTCCATGTCTGGGTTTGGAGATTCTGCATGGAGAATTGTGGCCTTACTATGAAAAGGCAGTGAGACTGACTTCACATTACACAGTGGTGTAATCATGTTTAGTATCTGGCCATGGCAGACAATAGTGCTTTTTTAAACACAGACCAAATGCAGCAGAGGATATACAACAGCCATGCTTCAAAATCCCTCGTCCAAAACTCCTTCCTCAAAACATGACATATGGCCTGGGTCTTCTGTCCTGAATTCACGGGGCTCTAGTAAAGTGTCCACTGCATGAACAAAAAGAAATGTATTGGTTGTTGTAGAAAGTGCACGGCTCTTATATTGAACGCAGCACGCTCACCTGTCTGTGGTGATGAACTCCTACCATGTTCAACATGATCCAAAGGTGTAAGAACTGTCAGAGACCTTTAATCTGCATGTGGAACAAAGACGTTCATAAAAGGACCAGCCTGACCTTGTCAGGGTGGCTTTAACTGGCTGTCTGTTAGCAGACAGGAGGAGCTGGCCAGCCCTGCTCCTCAGAGTCCTCCGAGTCCTCCGAGTCCTCTGAGTCAGAATCCTCTGAGTCTGAGTCCTTGTCCTCCTCCCTCCTACACCTCTCCCTCCCTCCTCATCCCTCAAACCTCCTCCTCTCCCTCTTTCCTCCTCCCTCTGCTCCCTCCTCCTCCCTCCTCCTCATCCCTCAAACCTCCTCCTTCTCCACCTCTCCCTCCCTCCTGCTCCCTCCTCCTCCCCCCTCAGACCTCCTCATCCCTCCTCCTTCTCCTCCCTCCTCATCCAACCACCCTCCCCAGCCCTCCATCCTCCTCCCTACCCACTGCTCCCTCCTTCTCCCTCCTCCCTCCTCCTCCTCCTCCCCATGCACAGAACTGTGTTAATCCCTGTTTCTCTGAGATGGCCAATAGTAAATCCGCGCCCTCTGTAAACCAATCTCAGGGTTTTTTATCTTGATTTATTAGATTAGAGTCCTGGGTCTCTGAGCCCACGCCACACATCCTAATCCTAATCGGAATAGACAAGTATTAGCTCAGTTCAAGGGGAGCTAAACAACAGAAGTGGCCAACTTTCAGTAAGAGGGAAACTACCAGCTTAAAGACTTGATGGGGCTTTTTATCCCTTTTCCTTTTTTTCCCACTTACATTAGCAGAATGAGTGTGTAATTAAATACATAAATCCTGACACACAAACCCTCAAAAGGCCTAAAACCACTGAACCCCGTCCAGTCTGGCTTTCTTTTCCCTACACAATGAAGTTACTGAGCCAGGCACAATCATTTGTATTTTTCTCCGATTTTTAACACTGAGCAAGGCAAACATGAAAGTCCCATTGAAAACAACTGAGAGAATTAATTTTACATCTCAGTGAATTTGAGGCAGTGTTGTCAAATTATAAGCAACAGGGCTAGATAACTAATTTCCCTTGGTCCAGAGACAGATAAAAAAAGAAGTAATAAATCACATTTCATCTGTGATAGTAAATTGTGTATAATTAGAAAGGTGTCTCTACTTTGTTTTCTTTCTGTGGGTGAACAGAGGCCTCCAACCCGTCAGAACTGGTCACCCAACTGAAAAGATAGTTGTCAGCATATTGTACATTGTTGGTCTCACACTGCTTCCAACCAATAGTGACTGGGTGGATGGAAGGAGTCCATGTGACACATGAGGCTACGGCTGGGGACATTTAGAAGTGTCTGCCTTACACTAATGCCGGTGGCAGCTGTTCGTCTGCCAAAGACTGCAGCAACAGCAGCAAGGATATCTTGAAATACTATTGAAAACCGCTCAACCTGCTCCTCGCTGATGTAAAGCTATACAGCTGCTCGGCGCCAGCACAATCACTGATCAATCTGGGAAAGTTAAAAATGGAGGCAGGTTTGTGGGATGGAATCTGTTGCTTTTCAGCTTGGAAGGTCAAACCAGTGCTCTCAGGAGGGATGTAAAGGTCTAAGAACTGTATTTCAGAGAGTGTGCAGATGCGTGTGTGTGCCATGCTCTTTAAATGTCTAGTTGTGTGTTTCTGATTCTTTTAGTGGCACCGGCACAGTGCAGAGGTTTGCCGGGCCACCGGCCTCAGGGTGACGGCAGAGCTAAGGGAGATGTGACAGCCATGTCTGCTCCCTGTTTGTGTTTGTTTGCCCCTGAAAGCGAGACGCTGGTTTCCCTGCAGCCCCCTGGGCATGTTTAGCTCTGCCTCCACCGCATCGCCTTCATCTGATACAAAGTGGAAGCCTACGCCATGATAATACGTATCTACACTGTTGGGCTGAAAGTGGATACGGTACACGCCACAACACAAAAACCAGCCACTTGATTAACCCCCATACTTTTCAGTGTTGAGCACGTGCTGAAGATTGACAAGACTGAAGAGTGATTTTTCTACATTGTCACTTGGCACTACAAATCATAATACAAGAAATGATGACAGAAGAACACAGCATATTTTACAGTAATGTCACCATAAAAATCCTAACACAGCGTGTAAGGTGTTAGGCACTGAAAAAAAACCCACGATGATCCAGTGCTCTAGTATGCCAAATAAAAGTGAGGAATGGATTTCCTTTGCTCTTGTGTTTTGTCCTTAGACCCAAGTGTCACCAAGTGTACTTTGAGAGGAATATTCATTTCCTTAGGAAGGCCTCGTCAGCCATGTGACCCAATCCATATCCATCCTGTCCTGTCTGCCCTCCCAGTCCCTGCCTCTTTTCTGTAAGTGGCAGATATTTCACCTGCCTATCAGTTTCCCTTTAAACGTGCTGGTATATGCAGGAAAGGCACCCATATAGGGTCACTGACTGTCCTCTACCAGCCCCCATCACTCACATTACAGTTTAGAGGGCGCTGGTAGGAATGTGTTCAACAAACAACTTTGAGTAACTTAGTTTTACATATTATTGAGACGGCACAGGTCTTATGGCTTAAAAAGCAAACCATAAATTTAGGCCTCCCTTATTTCTCTTTACAACACGGAGCCTCCTTTAATTTTCCTTCAGAGCCCACAACTGAGCCGAACTTCCAATGTTTTCAACTAAAGAGTGAGCTTTACAGGAGTGTGTTTGTGTGTGCACCACAGCAAAATCCAGTTTGCCAGCAAATAATGGGAATCATTATCATTTGATGATCATTTCCACAAAGAAAAAGTGCAGCAGGGAGGAAAGCAGCTGCTTCGCTGTGAGGAAGGCAGGAGGAGGTTAAAAGGAGTCAATGGAGGCTAAAGAGACAGCAGGTCTACTGATGACAGAAAGAGTGGCCAGGGACTGCAGTTCAGGACTTCTGGAAACCACATCAAACGGACTATGGAGCGCTGCCAAGACCAACACGCAACAACTGCTGCAAGGGGAGGGGGGCTGATGGAAATAATGGAAGGTTCAGGAACAAATAAAAATCAGGATCAGATAGGTTATTGATTCCAAATCAAGTTACTAATAAAAAGGACAAACTGGTGTCTGTTCATCAATGACAGTACTAATCGGTAGTATATGATTAATGTCTTATAATATGAAATAATAATATATGCCATAAACTTTAGGTAAGTTCCCTGCTGAGTGAACTTTCAGTTTCCACTGTTTTCCTCAGGTGCTTTTTAACAGACTGAGACCAGCCTGATGGTCAACTGGCAGATACTGACATCAACATCAAAACTACTGATAAACTACTGGTTATATGTAAACCTGTGTGGCGCTGCATTAGAATTAGGTTTAAATCCAAATTACAACTGAATAGATGCTTTGGCTTTTCACTTTGATGCCAAATCCGTATACATCTCAGGATAATGTGTGAGGTCAGTAATAAGCAGTGGCGTTTTCTTGCAGAGGCCAAGGGAAGCCGGGCTTCCTCACTTTTTTCGAAATATAACCATCATTAAATAAAAACAGTTTACGTAATCCCTCTGTGTTGTTTCTGTCGTCTCCTCCTCGTTTCTCTTCATTAATCGTTTCATGATGTGTAAAACAGCGCCCCTCTAAATGTTACATGGTGAATGAGTGTTGAAAACATGTTACTGCACTCTGTTGCCTGTGAGGAGGCCAAACTGAGCTGGCCTCCCTTGGAAAAAAGAATGATTGACCAGTCAGATGAGGCTATTGTCATGACACCACTCTTCTGTGATTGGTCAGGACAGTGTAAAGGGAAGCCACAAACTTATTGGCATCAGGCTAGGTCTGTGCGATATGGATAAAATTATATATCCCAGTATAGCCAAGTTTATATCCCAATAACAATATATATTCCAATATAGTATTTTTTCTGATGAATTTTTAATTTCCATTGCGCTCTCCTCCGTCTCCTCTGCTGCGTGAACCCTTATATGCTTTTATTCTGAAGGCTTACTTTGAGAGCGACTGGAAGTCCGGCTTTGTTTGCGCTGTAGCCTACATTTACTGTGCAGTTTGGCTGCTAATAAAGATGTGTTTTAAGCGATAATAAATCATTCACACGCAACACGACGTCCTCCATGCTGCTTTACCTCTGTTTACTTCCGAGCTACAACTTTTTTCTTTTTACTTCCGAGCTACAACTGCCATAAACCTGTCCTTACGGGTGATAAACATGCTATCACAAAGCAGTAGTGTTGCTGCGGTTACAGTAGCCCTCATACTATTATGTCTATGCTTCATACAATACACGTTTTTAACTCGCATGATACTTTTGGATAATCCAGCGGTCATTCCGACGTTGAGTTGTACTTTACACGGTGTATCTAAACCACAACCAGAGCAACGTTTATGTTAGCGTAGCAACAGAGCTAACTAAGTAGCTACATGTTAAAATTACGATATAAACAACAGAGGCTTATATCGTACGGTAGACATTTTTATACCACATTACGATATATGTCGTAATATCGCACAGCTCTACATCAGACCAATCAAATCACAGCATGTTATCATCAACGTCAATGAATGAAATAATGGAAGATTCGTTGCTTTGTGTACATCTCTTGGTAAGCTAGCAAATTTTTTAAGTGTAGTTATGGAGGGTGGAGATTTGGTTAAATTAAAAATATTTGGTTAAAAAATAACTTTAGCAGCAACTCCGGATTAAATCTGACGACAGTCCAACACCAAAACTTGAGCTCCGTAAAAGGATACACTTCACTGTAGTTTCTCAGCATCGCCATATAGCTATATTAGCTAGTTCCGTTAGCTCATAGCTACCATCATCAGCACCGGCCAGACTCGGCAGGCTGCCGAGCTAATGTTTTAGCTTCTGTGCTAAGCTCTTTTCCAGCTGCTTAGTTGACACTGTTGTTGTGGAGGACCTAAAGGCCAGTGGGAAGTTCTTCAACATGGTCATCATAGATCACTTTGCCACCATGAGAGACAGGAGGATGACCTTCCTCTACAAATAGGGTGAGCAAAATGCATTTTTTGTTGCTTAATAGTTAACTGTCCAATTAGCAATGTGTGTTATTTTTTTTGCGATTATAGTCCTTATTGTGTGTCGCTTGCTTTGATAGAGCACATAGAGCATACAAGTGTTAGACGTGGATGTAAAACGTAGCCTAATGACTTCTGATTGAGTGAATGAATTCACATTTTTCCAATATCAAATATGTGCTGTGGGTTAAGTAGCTGGTTGTGCTTTTAGGAGGGCGGTTGCATAAATTAATAAGTTAGACAACAAGCGTGTGTACTACCTGGTAAAGTGATGCTGGGTGCTCTAATAGTTCATCCGACCACGGGAAATAGCAACATATAAACTGCAACATACGATTTTATGCTCTCACCTCCATAAAACATACACATCTTAGAGGTTGTGTCTCACTTGGCTTCCTCTGAAATTTTCCCCACGCCACAGGTAATAAGAAGGCCTTTCTTTCCTTTGGCATGTCAGTTGTGGTCTGCACTGACTGACGTAAATGAATAAGCTATGAGTCCATCGACAGAATCCTGTGTTGTTGCAAAATATTTGCTCATTAAAGCCTCTCAAGTGTTTGAAAGTGAAAGTAAATTGAACGTCTTTAGAGTTTGGTTGGATAAAACAAGCATTTTGAATATTAAATGGACGCTGGTATGCATGAATCAAGAGAATAATCTGCAGAATAATGATAAATAAAAGTTCAACAGATAATGTGATTATGCTGGTTATCCTACATCTGTGGGCTTGTTTCTGTACAAACAACAATAGATTCAGTTCGATATGAGTTTGGCTGAGGCTCCTGGAATACTGACACAAAGCAAGACAAAGAATTAACTGATTTACAACACAATGGCCTCGTCATTGTTTGACACAATGCTAGCAAAGCTAATTTGAGATTGATATTGATTTACTAATGTCCTACAAATGTTCTGCATGAACGAGCTTTAAGGTGTGTTTCTTTAAAAAGAGATAAAAACCTGCTATCAGTCTGTCCTCAGTGTCCAGAGACCTGGTTTCATTCTCAGGCCTATCAGGAACCAGCTACTTGACCAGTGGAGCACCTGACTAATACCCACTATAATGTCACTTCTATATTTGTATCCTACTAATCTGTTCTCAGGCTCCCATCTTTTCCACTTTCTTGCAAATTTATCACCAGACTGAAAGCCCTGTGCCAGATCCTAAGTGCCTCACCCTTTTAAATTAAATAGTGGCATTTGTGATAAAGCCACTAAATTCCTTATCTAACTGCCCAGAAGAGTCTTTCAAGGCAAAGTGTCACTTTTCCTAAACGTCTGACGCCACACCCCCACCCTGTCCAACAGCCACACAGACTGTCAGCTTTCTCGTCCTTTTCAAGGACACAATCTGGTCAAAAATAGAACCAAACAGCAGTGAGGCATGTTGTGGAACAGACCTCTGTTGTTTTTACCAAGTGGATCCATAAATAGACAGTCTGCATGGTTTCCCTTCACAATTGTTGAACTAATTAGTCTTTTTTCAGCTAATACTTTACCAGGCAACAGTTTTGCAGTTAGTTTCTGGTATGAGTAGAAAATACTTCAAACCTTACCTTCCCAAAATAAGGGAGGCCTGAAAAATGTTTCACTCCCATTATTCAATCACTCTGGTGATGATCAGCCTGAGGCAACCACACAAGACGTCTCTGTTGGTGCCTTGTGCATTGTCCCACTTAATTTTACCTAAACTAACATAACCAAACCCAAGTTAAAATGTACAAAACCCTTTTTAAATGTTGTCCAAGTAAAGGCCAAAAGCTTTCTCTGAGGTTATGCTGCCCTGGACTCAAAGGAACATTGGCCTGTCAATATATTATTTTTGTTTGCTTCCTTCCCTTTGTGGATCCATGTCCTAATAAGGCACTGTCTGAATTGTGGGGTTATTTTGAGTTTGTGTGATAATGCTCACTCTGACTTTGTCCTTCGTTCAGAGCTTCTAACAGGAGGCAGACCAGGAGCTTCCAGAGAAGGAACATTTGATCAGATAAAGGGGAGCTCAAAACAGGGAGCTGGACACCACTATCACCACTACTATTACTACTACCAGTGCTGGGAACTGATGTGTTACTGTGACACCATTACTTTTGACAGTAACTACTACTCTAACACATTACTCTTCAAATAAATAAACACAGTTACAATATTGTGCTTTTGTCCGTTACTTGGTAAAAGATTTCCAGGGACAGTCCCTGTTTATGATGACCAGTCTCTGGTTAAAGCTGTCTCTGAAAATGTCCCTGATTTCATCTTTTTATGACTGAGGGGAACTGACTTGAACATCAGTTATTATGGTAGCCGGTCACTACGGTAATAACTGTTATTATCTGCGAGCTGGAAGTGTCCCCCAATGTTGACAGTAACACTTTACTTTTTGGTAAATGAGTTTCTTTTTGAATGAAGTAACTAGTAATTGTAACTAGTTACTATTTTTCAGTACACTGACTGCTAATAATACTGTGCTCATGTACAATGACAGTGTGGTCAACATAAGTCAGGTTAACAGAAACAGTTTCGCTCCGTTGGCACACATCAAGTCCAGTAAAAGTCCTCATCCAGGATTTCTACTGCTTCTGTTGTCATGTATTCATGTATTTTTGTCAGTTTCTAATCTGCGTTTGATATGGTGAGAGGTGACTTCCTACCCCAGCCTGCCCCATTGTTTTCCTGCTTTTTTGGAGGAATGAGGCAAAAACAAACTGTTCCTATGTAGAAGGTCAAACAACACTGTTATGAAACCAAGAAAATGAGACGAAAGGTAACGGCATGAGACCAACAGGGTATTCCTGTTCCTGAGCAAGGCCCTGTAAACACCACGCTGTTGATCTGTAATTAAGAGGAAAAAGTCTTCTCTTTGGCGCTGGGGGCTCCTTGATGCGATACGCTTGATCTCAGTCTCTTGTGTTTATTTATCACTTTTCACATTTGTACGCTGAAGGACTCCTTGATTATTTGGACAAGGCACAGGAGTATTTCCTGGTTCAGCAGAGTGGAATCTCTGATGCTTGCTTAATGCTTGACCTTTGACATCTACTGGGTAATAATGCCTGTGTATCTATCCTCGCACACGTAGCAGCGCAGAACAACCACACATTCAGATGTCCGAAGAGGTTTCGTTGTCGACTAACCTGATTCTGTCACAAAAGTTTCTCATGACTCTTATATCATGAACTCTGAAAAGTGATCCAACACTTCATGAAAATATTTCATTCATACCGTGAAACTATTGATTATGTTGAATCCAACCTGTGTGAACCATTGACCCATACCCCCCTTTGTAAAGTCAGCATTTAGCACTTTAAGATCCCTGTTGTCCTCTGGTTAGCAACTCTGGCATTCTCCACTCTTTTCCTCCACACATTCTCCCTCTCAGCTGTTCCTTCTTCATTCCACACAATTCATGTAATTTGCCACAAATTCATGAAAGCAGGAACTGCAAACAGAGAACTCCTTGCAAAATTAAAGGGCTCTCAGAATAGAAAAAATGAATTCTGTTATCCAGCTGCTCTCCCAAAATCACTCCCCTTCATCCAGTGATCACAAGCCGGAGCAAAGACACTCAATAGCACATGACAACCACAAAAGAGGATTCCTTTAGCTTCCCAAACTGATTGCTCAAGTTGTGCAAATAAAAACTGGGCAGAATCCGAGTCTTTGAACGTAATTACAGTATGTCTTTGTATCATCCTTCCTGTTGGTGAAGTAACCGCTTACTGCCCTGCATACATTCCTGGGAATAAAAAAAAACACCCAAAGAGGGGAAGTGGGAGGTTTTGTGGGGCTTATTTTCAGTCAATATTTCAGGACTTCAGCTTCAGAGGAAACTGACTTGAGAGCCACATAAGTCAGACATTCTCCATATTTCACGTCTGTCTCAGTATGGGGAACTTTCAATAAAGTAGGAGGTTAAGCGCTGTAAAAATCTGCTTGTTTTCTTTTTCATGTTTTGTTGAGTGAGACTGAATCCCACAACTAAATGGCCTGCCAAAGTGATTAAGTTTTTACTATGCTGGCACTGCTGCCTGTTCCTGCAGAGCAGTTCTGAACACTTCATCTCTGAAGGCCCAAACATACAACACAGCCACAGAACGAGTGAACAGCGCTACTGAACATGTGCTGCTGTGAGCCCTGCCAGATTTTCAACCAGCTGCTAATATTAGAGCATTTTAGCTTTTCTGGAGATTGATCAAATAACCACCATCACCACAGCGTAATGGAGTTACTGTGAGTGAACGCCTCTCAAATGAGATATGAACTCCGATAGAATTGAAATGATAACATTGTTACACTCTATCAGCCTTTCAACAAAACAAATATGGATAACATTTTCTCAAGGAAATGTCAAAAAGGCTTCTCAAATCTCAATGTAAAAAAGGGTTCGCTTCAGCAACAACTGTCGCCCACATCAAGCCAAAGTATCCACTTTTGTTAAAGTGTCTGTGAGCAGGAACATGGTATATTTAGAAGCCACGACACAGCTTTGCTTTCATACGACAGTGGTCAGACTCACCTAGACTATCAATCCTCAGCAGGCCAGGGATGGTCTCTGAAGTCCCTGCAATCAGGCTGCAGATAAATGGCATTTTGTGCCGACTGAATTGTCTCCTGCCTCTATTCTGGTAATCTAATGTGTGCAACATGCTCTTGGTCACCTTGACTTTGGTTGCCATAGTGCTTAACACAAACATATCCCCACCCTGAAATACACCAAATAAGGCTTGGGGTAAAAATCTCATAATCAGACGGCACAGAGGGAGAGGCAGATCTAACCTCAAATATATTGTAAACAGGTCAAAGCTATTCCAATGTGTACATACACACTGTCTGCGAGAGGTTACTGGTGACACGCAGTCTGGCTAATTAGTATACAAGTATAATTGTCCTAAGCTCAGCTATTGTTGACTCAAAGGAAATGATAATTGCATGAGCATCAACAAAAAAATAAATTGAAGTTCCATAGAGAGGTCTTTCAGGACAAGTGTGTTTGTAGTGAAAATGACCTTTAAACACCTTGGTCCAGCACGCAGAAATCAGGCTACAAGGAGCCAGCCGTCCTGTCTAGCTGTCGACCCCGGCAGATGTGAGTTCTGAAGAGTTCAAAAGAATTGTGCATGGGGGCAGCGCCATTTACATAATCCTTCAGATATATTCCCCTGCAACCTAATCAAATTATTCACAAGTCTAGCCCCTAACTATGTAGACCCTGCCATACGCAGCCTTTCCATTAGCAGTCTGTGAGCCTTAATCATATCCAACCAACCAATGTCACTTTTCCCTTTAGAATGGCCAACAGACTCTGCAGACAAAGCCTGGTTGATTTCAGACAAACGTCTTTCCGCCTTCAGCCACTTTGTTTGTCATTTCTTATTGTCCTGGGATTTTTTGTTTACTTTTGAAGAGCACAGCATACTAAGAGAAAGAGAATATTATCACTGCAAGTACACAATCTTGAGACAATAGGACATTATGTTCAAATGGTGCTTTCAAGGGAAGCCGGTTGCTACAGCAATTAGCAGAGCCAAGTTGGAGCTATTGAGAATAACTTTGAAAGACAACTGCAGATGACACCAGGGATTTCGATAATCACGGGGCTAGTTTCCCTCATGGCCTAATCCGAAAAGAAGATAAGCAAAACTGCTCATTCAAATACAAGTATGATTCATGAAATAACATAATTTCTAAACTAGAAAATAAGGCACACTTTGCACTTTCTGTAGTTTGTATAATTTGTGGTACATTAATGCATGTTCATGTTGCTGCATGCACATGTTGTCTGTTTTATATCGTAAATAAAAAGCTGAATTCAGTTAATGTACAACAGTAGCACTATTTTATATATATATATATATATATATATATATATATATATAATAATACTTATTTTTACATTTAAAATCAGTAACACCATAGAAACACATGAATCCCAAATAAAAACCTTATAATGAACATTTGATGTCACTGCTGCTTCGTTTTCTGCCTCTGACTCGTGCCTTGTTCAAGTCTGAGAAACATCATCCCCATTGTTAATCAGCCTGTTGTTGCCTTGTGTTCAATCTGCTGCTGGGGGTAAAGGGTTAATGGATCAGCCAAAGTTTACATCCCATATGCGGTCAATTTTCAATGACTTCTTTTGCCACACTGAAATAAACTATTTTATGTCTCCAAATATGCAGATCATTTTGCTTAATGAAAGATGCTTGACGTCTCAGATCCAATTAATATGCAAATGCAGGCGAGGATTTATTTGTGACATTCTGTATGGGTGAGAGAAAACAAAAAGGCTTCTTAACAGTAACACTAATTGCTGTGACTGATTGTCACATATCATCATTCACTCTGAATCGTCTAAATACCAAAATTCTTATAAAAATCCTCACATGTGCATTGCAAGCTGTATTTATTTACTTATGTGTGCCAGCATCCTGTTTGCCTGAAATGGTAGATAAATAAATTCTGCAGAAAACATATTTTTTCCGGAGTTTATTTTAACGTAAATCAAGTCAAATAATTGCATATTTAAAATGTCTGAACATTGTGGTTACAATGTATGTGTAAGCGTCTTTATACATGTTATATTACTTCATACATGTTAACATATTTAACATGTTAAATATGTGAAGTCTAAATGTAGATTTCCCATTACTGTTTGTTTGTTTTTTTTTAACAATGCTGTGAGCAGGCTGCACCAGCACAGTGGTAATGCACGCATTAAGTGTCACATATACACATTTTATGGCTTTCACTCGTCCCCTCTCTATTTTGATTCTTCAAAATGGCAGACTAACGCCATCCATCTTTGACATGAAAAACCTTCAATCAGTGATGTATTTATCACTGTAAAATAAAATAAATAATAACTCAACTATTAAAATCCTTTAATGGATGAAGCAGTATACTTAGCTGTTTGCATCATCCTCCAGCTCTTAATGCCCCAGGCACAGTACACAACAGGGCTTACATCTCTAGAACCATAAAGCATGACTGACACCTATCGTGACATATTGCTTCAACATTCAATATATTAAATCGACTTATTTGTCTTAGGCGAGATTTTAAAAAAAAGTGATCACTGATCCAGCACTTCATGATGTCCTGAATAAGGAAATCAGTTCCTCAAAATGTTGGTATGCCAGGCAGAAATTCAGCACTATATTGTTATATTTAAAGGAGTTTAGTTCAGTGAGTAGCTGCTTTGTCTGCACACATATACTACATGTTCTCAACTGGACAACCTTCAGCCGTTTTCTATAGTATTGAATCGAGTTGTGATTTAGTGCACTCCAATCCAGAAACACTTCCAATGCTGTAAAAACAAAAATCAGCTTCTTTGTGTTAAAAGGCCGTTAACAACAACCCCAAAAAAAGAGAAAGATGCTGATTAGCAGCAGGGTGAGCAAAAGAAAATGATCTACTGACATCTCCACGAATGCTTTTAATCTTTTCCTGATATCTTTATAGCTTTGTGAGGCAGACAGTGCTTGGCTCAATGTTAGCACAGAAATAAACATTTGGATCTGAATTTTTAATTTATTTTTTTTTAGGCTGTTAAGGTTGTGATAATGTGTGCGTGCGTGTGTGTGTGTATATATATACACACACACACGCACGCACACACACTGTGTATATATATATATATATATGTGTGTGCGTGCGTGTGTGTGTGTGTATACACTTTGACAGTTTGAGGAAATACAATAAAATTTATTTTTAAGCTTTAAATCTTCCTGATACTTCCTGAATCTTGTGTTCTAAGCTGAACTTAAAAGAGGAGGAGATTATTTTAATCAATTAATGACAGTTAATACTTGATCTTTAGTTAGTGTAGCATTGCAATTCATCCAAAAAAAGATTATAATATTATTTATTATTATTATTATTATTATTATTATTATGATCTTATTGTTAAGATTATGTGTGATAATTTTCAGGAAGTAATTCTGAGAGTCCCAAAATTGCCAGTGTTATGTCAGCTAGTGTCAAATGAAGGAGACCTGCTACCAGTGTTTATTAAAAGAGAGCGCTTCTTAACAGAGTTGTTTTTTTTAATAAAAATGTTTTTGTTCACCAAAATGATGTCAGGAAAAGTAAAAATATTGAGCTATTTAGTAGTGTAGTGCGCATGTCTCAGCATCAGGATTTGTTTCTCCTGCTGCTTCTGGATAAGAGAATAAAATGAGATACTCAGCAAAACTGCACAGTACATATGCAACAATAAATAGGCCAAACTATTCCTACTCAAAGCTTAACAAGACAAATCTTGAGCAAACGTATTGCTTGTGTGTGAACCCGTCAGTGTTTGTGTGTGTACTTGATGTCTGTTTGCATGCCGTCCTAGCCTCAGATTGCTGTTTGACGATGTAATTGCTCTGCTCCTCTCTTCCTCCGAGTGGCCCAGGATGGATCTGAGGGGCTGTTTAGCAGTCAATGGCCGGTGCAGATTGTAAACAGATCTCCCATGAATTGCGGGTTTAGCAGTTTTGTGAGTCTCCAAACAAGGTTCTACCGATAACGCCATCTCTCCCTGACAAAATCAGCCACTTTGCTGCAAGGGTGTGATTTGAGAGGTGCCAGTCAATGTGATTGACAGCATTAATCCCCCACAGGAACAAATAGGGGGAGAAAACAACAACGTGCCTTTATAGGAAACATGTCCCTGTTTAAATCCTACTTTGGCTAAATATTTCACCTATCTAACTGCACAGCCAAGAACACTGGAGGTTATTAAGAAATTAAACTGCATAATTGACCAAATTAATTTTAAGAAAAAGAAAAACACACAACACAATCACTGTCTTGGCATAAATGAAAACTGAAACTAGGACAACATGCTTTATGAGAACAATACTTGAGAACTTATTTTATTTTACATGCAGAGCTGTCACAGACAAACTGATAATCAGAAGTATATCAACTTCACATACATGTAGTTCTTACCCTACAGACACTTGAAGGCTGGCCTCTTTCTAAATTCATCCTTGATCTGGGTGCTGCCATGCTGATTAAGACCTGAGACAGTTGCACAGCTCTGACACACAAAGCACACTGTGGCTTTTAAATTAAACATTAAGCTGGCCAGTAGGAAAGCAAGTCATCAAGCATTGAGCACACATATTAATTTTCAAAGACGTTAATGGGAACATCTTGGCTACAGCAACGCCAACTTACCTGAAACTGACAGGACTCTCAAATCCATCTCTTGAACCACAATAAGCCCCAAATCCTGTTTTCCAGATGCATTTTAAACATGGATCACTTTTTACACAAAATATACAGTGTGGTTGAATTGAAATATTTGACGCTCCAATCCATGTCTAAAGAGAAAAACCACTGACAGAGTATTTCAATTTCATGGGGGGCAGTGTGTTGGCAGTGATAAGGCTGATGACACAACCACGGCAAACACTGCACATTTGTGAAAACTCTACGGTGCAATTCACAAAGCATTCGGTTTCAGTGTCAGTTTGATAAGAGTGAAGTACAAAAACAAAATTTCAATATAGAAAATTAGACACTAAAATCTTGGCCCTTTGTTATCAGATTTGATGTTATTTGGACTGGTTCCACCTTATTATATTTCAACAATTAAAAAGAGTATCTTTACCAAAGCAAAGTAGTGTCACATTGACAGTTACCTCAACAAACTACAGTGTTTCTGTCAGTGGTGAGGACCTGACAGCCAGAATACATGATAAGAGTCATAACGTTAAAAAAAGAGCCTCACAAACACCCATTACAATGGCTACCATCGGCTAACAATAACTCTTCCACAGCTAACCAGCTGGTTTATAAGCAGCTTACTTTAGCTTTTTATCTTTGTCTCTGTAGATTGGGTTGTGCTATCAAGGACAAGACTGTCAAAATAGCTTCAATTATAACATTTAGCTGCCAGGTGTAAATGTCATTGTCTGTCCATTTCCCTGAGAGTCCATGCAGACAAAATGTTTCCTGCACAGACTATAAGTACTGATCGTCCACATTGCCCATATAGCTGGAAGAGTAAGTAGCTTGGCACTAACAGCATGATCAGTACCAACAACATTACTAAAACGTGGGAGGAAACCAAAGGGTGGGCTGGTGATCCGGATGCAGTTATCAGTTTAGTTATCACCATTTGCTAGCAGGGCAGGTGTGGCTACAGAAACAAAGCACAGAAAAGCTTGGATTACAACAGACACAGAGGGAGAGCGACTTTACTCTCATTCTTAATTGTTGTTGTTTGCTGCTCTGTTAATGTTCTGAATTTTGTATTTAATTGCATTGAACATGACTCATGGTGAAAGTTTTAGTAATCAGTAAATTACTGCACGATAAAACTAAAACATGTTGAGCAAAAAGTTGTTACTGTCAGAGCATCCTCATGCATGTCAATCCAAGTAGCTCGAAGGATTGCAGACTCTCAATAACAGTATTATAAATACTGTATTAAATACATACAATTGTCACACCGTCCAGTGATCAGTGGGAACACAGCTGCTACTGAAACACATGCTTTATCATTTTTTCCTCACAAATGATGTGAAAATGTCCCATTATGCAGAGGAACAAAGAGGATAGGGCCCCATGTTAGAGCCAGCCCCTCACTGATGCCCTGGTGACTCGGCCAGCCGCTCTCTCAAGGCCTGCTCCTTGATTAAATGCATAATCCACTACTCCCCATCCCCAATGATTTAGTGTGCCTTTAAATCAGCTTGCACACACATAAAAACCTCAAATAAAAATCACCAAGAAAAACCATTGCACTCTAACTGTTCTATTAAAATGATACCCAGCCCAGCCTTTCTTCTCTGCAATACAGTTTATTCCACATGAATGGATATCTTCATTTTTTCATAGGTATGCATATAAAATATTTAAAGTTTAAAATGTCACCGTTGAAACATCAAATGCGAGTCTCTCATTAATCAGCAAGGATGGAGGTTCTCTTTTAAGGTTATAACCCTTTGAAAGAGCAAAAATTACATTTTTGACCTTGAAGATGAGACAAACTCATAAACGTAAAATAATTTGCAGTTTAAAGGGGAAAGAGATATCGGTTACCTCAGCCAGCAGTGCTCTGGGTTGTCAGGGCAAGACCAAACAGTCTCATTTTCATATTTACATTCAAGCTGTTGAGATTAATTTGAAATCACATCAAGGAAAAAAAGAAACAAAACTCAGAGAAAACATCAAAAGGAGCAACTGTCAAACTTCCAAATCCATGGGGCCGTAGCTAACTCCAGCGTGTGAAACACAGACTTTTTTCTTGCAGTTTTATTAAATGGTGCATGACATTTTCATTACTCAAGGAAATTAAATTGACTAATTTTCTTACAAGCCCTGTACGTCTGCTATTTTAGGGAGGTGCACAGAAGAGAGCAATTGTTTAACACCTACACAAAAGAAATGCAACTGTGGATTTGCTCTCAGAGGAAAAGTGATTTCAAAGCCTTCTATGCAATTTGTTCTTTAATGAGGGAATTTAGGGTTTTGATCTTTTTCTTAAAATTGGGGCGGGGTGGCGGGGGTCCGTGGTGATAGTGGTCGAACAGGAGTGCTGCTTCCGACCAAGGCCGGCGGGTAGCACCGGGTGTTCATCTGGAGGTCCTAAATTTCAAAGTGTTACAGTGAATGAAAAGCAGCCACCATGGGCATCATCGTGGACACTTAGAAGGAGTGAAATGTGCCGGAGGAGAGCTGTGGAGGGACGAGGTAAAGAGAGTGGAGCTCCGGGGTGGGGTGGCGGGGGTCCGCGGTGATAGTGCTGCTGCCTGTCCGCTTTCAGTCGTCTCCATCTTTCAAAGGCATCTCCTATACAAATCCTTGTTTTATTTCAGTCTTTGTCACGACGTATTTCGGATTCATAACAAGGTCTTTTAGTTTTCGTAACGTTAGACATTATTTATCCGACACGGTCGTAGCTGCACCTGTGGTAACTAGAGCAGAGCTGGCAACCCGGATGCTGACACACCACTGACTTGGTGATTGGGAGATAAGTGAAGGATGGAGCATCAGATCAAAACATGATTTCAAAACATCAACATTATTTGCTTTATTCGATTTTTTTGACTGCAAATATTTTGGCTGTACTGTTGTTGGTGAGCTCAGTATGTTATATGAACATTATTCCTGAGTCTCTGTGACATATTAGGATGATTTTACGGCCAGTTGCTTTAGATTTCTTACATATTGTACCTTTAAGGACCTATATAAAAAGTAAGAAGAAGTTACAGAAGTAAACAAGTAGAAAATGTCATTTTTTAAAAGGTGTTTCCTAGGGCTGTGTGATAAAATACTATATCCCAGTATAGCCAAGTTTATATCCCGATAGCGATATATATTCCGATATAGTATTTTTTTCTGATGTGTTTTTACTTTCCATCATGCTCTCCTCCGTCTCCTCTGCAGTGTAATCTCTTATATGCTTTTATTCTGAAGGCTTACTTTGAGAGCAACCGGAAGTCCTGCTTTGTTTGCGCTGTACTTTTACTGTGCAGTTTGGCTGCTACTAAAGTGTGTTTTAAACGATAATAAATCCTTCACATGCAACACAACATCCTCCATGCTACTTTACCTCTGCTTGCTTCCGAGCTACAACTGCCGCAAACCTGTCCTCACGGTGACGTGAACATGCTACCACAAAGCAGTAGCGTTGCTGTGGTTACAGTAGCCGTCATACTATTATATCTATGCTTCATACAATACACATTTTTAACTCGCATGATACATTGGGATTATCCAGCGGTCATTCCGACGTTGAGTTGTACTTTACATGGCATATCTAAACGTAGCAACAGAGCTAACTAAGTAGCTACATGTTAAAATTCCGATATAAACAACAGAGGCTTATATCGTACGGTAGACATTTTTATACCGCATTACGATATATATATGATATATCGCACAGCTCTAGTGTTTCCCAAGTGCTGTTTAATAGAGCAAATCATTTTAACACAGCTTTAAAGTAAAGTAATGTAAGTATTCAAAATAAAACTGGGATGTTTGAAAAAAAATCTTTGGTCTGTTTCTCAGCACTTGCTGAGCTATATGCTCACTAAGTTTACATATACAAGTACAGAATAATCCAGTGACGACAATAGTTTGACTTAAGGATTGTTTGTGCTTTTTAATTTAGGTGACATGATTGTATATATGAATCAGGTTAGTGGATGTATGATTTCATGACGATGTACTTAGCGTTAGGGGTTAGGGTTAGCTTCCATTGAAATACAATAAATTGCCATTTTGAATTATCACCCAGCCCTTGCTTAATTTGATTTATCCTTGAATATAGTTCCAAGTTCCTAATTCAGAAAATAAAAAAATAGTCATTGAAAAACAAACATTATTATTCAGCTTTAATTTTGTCATTAATCTAAAGATAACATATGTCTTGTGGGTTGAAACACTAACTCATGATGAAAGAGACGGTCCAGACTCAGTGGAAAAGATTCAGCAGAAAGAGTGAAGCGTTGCTCAGACTACAGAAATATGGAGCCAGGACCCCGACGTTGCCCCTCCTCTGGAGATGAAAGGGCTGATTACCTTCACCTCTCGGGTGGAAGCCACATAGCTGACAGCATCATTGGAAAATAGACTACTGGACTCCTATGGGCCCGATAACAGCTTATATTTATTGTGGTGGGGAAATCCACACTAAAAAGGAGGTGACACCACCACTGTACTCTCATATTGCTGAATACATTATGAGGGAAACCCCTTAATTCTTGCTGTTGGTTGTGAAGCAGTAATGGGTGAAAAAGGATAAAAAGGTGAAGGAAATGAACTGGCCAGTGGGAGTGAGTGAGTATAGCTATTGACAAGCAGCTCTCTCTATAGAAACAAAATGATATATTACATGCTCAATGATTTCTGTAATATATTTGTGGTTGACTCACAATTCAATTTACTTCTACTGTGCACCACAATTACCTGCATAACGTACTTTTGAAAGCCTCTTGAAATACACATTTGATTATTTAACACTGAAATTCTGTACACCACAGTCACTGCTCAGAAATGGAAGGAGCTAATGCAACATTGAAGCTATTAAGATTAGTTGATCTAAAACAAATTAGTTTATCAGTGACACATTCTGAGTGCTACCAGATAAAAAATAACATTTCCAAAATGCTATCCCACTAATCCTTTGATGAATAAGCTGGAACCGTCTACGTGACCTCTGTTTCGTCAACAGAAACCACAACTCAATGGCTGCATGAACTGCATGAAAGGTTACTGAATTAACTTAAAATTACTTACAATGCTATTAACATGTTGAACTCTTTTGTTGTGGCCATAAATTAATTTAAAACTGCAGTGATTTGACATATACTGAGCCATGTCAGAGATGGTGGTGTAAACAGAATGGCAGAAGCGAGCGTTCTCAATGCTTTTGGTTTGGCAGTGTTGAATGATGAGAAAAATAAAATGAGCTGAACTAGAAACGTATGGTATTCTACTGGAAAGGAAGCCTTCATACGAGGATCATGGCTGTATAATAAAAGGACAGGAAAAGGGCCTGTGTGGCAGTTTGCATGGATGAAGCCTTTGTTTCTCAGGCCAAACGGATCTCGATCAGGGTAAAAAAACAATATATCCAACATAGCCACATGACCACAGTAATCCATAGAGAAACGGTGGAGCGATTCCTCGCAGTTTCTTTTTGCCATTTCTGTCTGATCACTGTCAGACGAGATGTCCTTGTTGTACCCTGAGTAATTTGCAGTTACAATTAGTATATTTTGATCTTATGTCAGTGTTGTTCTTGATGTGATTACTGAAAGGAAATGTGTTTTATGATTGCAAGTCCAGGGAGCACTACACTTTGCCTTTTTGTACAGTAAAACTCCAAACCCAGAGATTCATATTTGAAAAATCCTGTTGAATTCCAGTCTTTGACATTACAGCACGACTGAACTTTAAATTGCATTAAGTTGACGTGTCTCTATTGTTTTGACTTTACATTTGAGCCACCAAAAATGTTTGTTATCCATCAAATTAAGGGACTTGACTTCATGAAAAACAACATCTCATTATGGCATTTCTAACATACAGTTAGGCCCAAAAATATTTGTGACACAGTGACACAAGTTTTGTTATTTTAGTTGTTTACGAAAAAATATTCAGGATACAATTATATAATTAATATGGACTTTGAGAGTATTCACATCCAAAGTGGAGCAAAGGTTTAGGAATTATAGCTTAATACATAGCCGCCTCTTTTTCAAGGGACCAAAAGTAATTGCACAATTCATTCAGAAGGCTGCAAAAAAAAAAAAAAAATAACAAGGCTATATGGGCTCTTCCCTTATTAACCTGTCATCAATCAAGCAGTTCAAAGGTCAAGAGTTGATTCCAGGTGTGGCGTTTGAATTTGGAAGCGGTTGCTGTGAACACACAACATGTGGTCAAATGAGCTCTCAGTGGAGGTGAAACAAACCATCCTGAGGCTGAAAAAAAAGAAATCCATCAGAGAGAGAGCAGAAATGTTAGAAGTGACCAAATCAACTGTTACTGTTACTTTCTGAGAAAAAAAGAATGCACTGGAGAGCTTGGGAACTTAAAAAGGTCTGGAAGCCCACAGAAGACAACAGTGGAGGATGATCACAGAATCCTCTTCATGGTGAAGAAAAACCCCTTCACAACATCCACTCAAGTGAAGAACACTCTCCAGGAAGTAGGTGTATCAGTATCTAAGTCTACCATAAAGAGAGTAAATACAGAGGATTCAGCACAAGGTGCAAACCATTAATCAGCCTCAAAGATTGAAAGAGCAGAAGAAGCCAGCCCAGTTCTGGAAGAGCATTCTTTGGACAGAAGAGACTAAAATCAGCCTGTACCAGAATGATAGGAAGAACTGGAACAGCTCATGATCCAAAGCACCCCACATCTTCTGTAAAACATGGTGGAGGCAGTGTGACGGCATGGCCATGCATGGCTTCCAATGACACTGGATCACTTGTGTTTATTGATGATGTGACAGAAGACAGAAGCAGCCGGATGAACTCTGAAGTCTATAGGGATATACTTTCTGCTCACATTCAGCAAAATGCAGCAAAGCTGATTGGAGGGCGCTTCTAAAAAAAGTACTAAAAAGTAACATTTTACTTAGAGTTACGTTTATTTGTCCAATTACTTTTGAGCCCATGAAATGAGGAGTGTTTGTATAAAAACAGCTACAATTCCTACATGTTTAATCAGATATTTTTGTTCAGCCCTTTGAATTAAACCTTGAAGTCTGCACTTCAGTTGCAGTTGTTTCATTTCAAATCCAATGTGGTGGTATACAGAGCCAAAATCATGAAGATTGTGTCACTGTCCAAATATTTTTGGGCCTAACTGTATAAGGACCAGAGTCATCTTCATCAGGCCTTTAGCTTGCTGCTGTATAGTTTGCACCATGGCATGAGTCTGTGCAGTAATCACAACAACAATCTTTTACAGATTGTCCATAATTAGAAAAGCTCCTCTCGAAACCAGCTCCGTGTTAAGAGCGTGATTGCAGCCAAATTGAGCAGTAATTTGCACGATGTGGACGTGGGAGCTGTTTGAGGGGAGACGTCTGATGGTTAAATGCCACTTTTATCAGGCCTGGTTAGACCGCCATGCTCACATTGAGCACATAGAGCTTTGGATCAGACCTGGAAAAAAAGCATCTGTATGGCATCACGCTAAAACAGAACAGAAGCATTACACAGGTTTTATGTCCTCAGTCAACCCAGGAAACCCTTCATGGACACTAATGGAAACACTTGTCCTAATATTATACAAAAACCTAAACATCACCTGGCTGTCTGTGTGCACTCATTATTATGCCACGAAGCTGATCAAGGCCACCATACTGAGACTCAATGTCCTGTTACTGTAAGTTTATACTTAGTATCATCTTCACATTTTCACAGTGGCTTATTAGAAAGCACTGCCATCACCTAAGAATCAGAGCTGACACAAAATTTTCCATCATACATGTCTAATGAAACAGTTTTTCACTGACACTATTGTACACAAGGCTGCAGGCTAAATTTTTACATTTGGTGCACTAGTGCCCTTAACCTTTTCCCTTTAGGTGCATCCAGAATTCTCACACGCCTTCTAGCTCGGCAATAATAGTCGATTCCTCAAGGCCTTCGCTTGAGAGCTGCAGTGTGAGTGAAGCTGTTTTCCATCACATGGAGTTAAGTATATTTTATATGCTACTTCATACTGTGCATACATTTTGTGTTAAAAGACACATTAACTAGCTTTTAATAATTTCAAATTGGAAATCCTTGAGGGAAAAATAAAATTAGAAAACCCAGAAACACAGGGAAACACAGCAAAGGTATGACAAAATGTGTTTTTCATCCTCCATAATTACTGCTGCCAATCCAGGCTGATTTTATAATTCCAAAATCCTGACACTTCACAAAGACTCTATAATTGCATTTGGATGGCCTTTCACACTTCAAAGGTCTATTAATAACCTGAAATAGGTCTCTTTTTTCCAGAAAGCCATCTCATGAGAAGATGTGGAATTTCTCATGAAAACATGAAAAATATCCACTTGAGCTGACCGCTGAATCTCCCCTCCTCTCTGCCCTTAGAAAAATCCCAGAATAGTGCAATGATGTGGTGTTAAATACACAGTGAAGCATCAAGAATTTGATGGATTGCCAGAAGGACAGTTTCAGTCAAAGAGGCAGATTGAACAGCAGTAAAGGTCAAAACAATAACTTTGAACTGGAGTACTATGAAATCTCATGAGCCACTTGCTTGGCACCAGCTTTGGGTACCTTTCACTGACAATATCGCTAAATGTAGTTCTAGTTTTTAAAGACACTGTGAGAAACTTTTGACTGATTATGAAACAGTCTCACTGTAATACTGATGACCTACAACAGCATGAAGATTGGTTATTTCTATATAGTAGTTCTTAATGCACAATGCCACCTGGCGGGATTCTGCCCAAAAACATATAAAATCATGATGCAGGAACCCCTTCAGCTCAGACTCCAGTCGAAGAGGTTTTCTAAAGCTCTGCTTGGGAATACCACCATGTTTGTGGGTTAGGGTTAGGGTTAGAATTGTGTTCAGATCCTTGCAACATGGGGCCGTGCATTATCCTGCTGCAACATGAGGTGATGTTCTTGGATGTATGGCACAACAATGGGCCTCAGGATCTCGTCACGGTATCTCTGTGCATTAAAAATGCCATCAATAAAATGCGCCTGTGTTCTTCGTCCATAACCGACGCCTGCCCATACCATAACCCCACTGCCACCATGGGCCACTTGATCCATAACACTGACATCAGAAAACCACACCACGCCACACACGCTGTCTGCCATCTGCCCTGAACAGTGTAAACCAGGATTCATCCGTGAAGAGAAGACCTCTCCAACGTGCCAGATTCTTTGGTTATGCAAACCGATTGTTTCAGCAGCTGTCCGAGTGGCTGGTCTCAGACGATCTTGGAGGTGAACATGCTGGATGTGGAGGTCTTGGACTGGTGTGGTTACACGTGGTCTGCGTTTGTGAGGCTGGTTGGATGTACTGCCAAATTCTCTGAAACGCCTTTGGAGACTACTTATGGTAGAGAAATGAACATTCAATACACGAGCAACAGCTCTGGTTGACATTCCTGCTGTCAGCATGCCAATTGCACGCTCCCTCAAATCTTGCGACATCTGTGGCATTGTGCTGTGTGATAAAACTGCACTTTTCAGAGTGGCCTTTTATTGTGGGCAGTCTGAGGCACACCTGTGCACTAATCATGGTGTCCAATCAGCATCTTGATATGGCACACGTGACGTGGGATGGATTATCTCGGCAAAGGAGAAGTGCTCACTATCACAGATTTAGACTGGTTTGTGAACAATATTTGAGAGAAACGATGATATTGTGTATGTGGAAAACGTTTTAGATCTTTGAGTTCATCTCATAAAAAATGGGAGCAAAAACAAAAGTGTTGCGTTTGTATTTTTGTAGAGTGTATGTGTATATTTGTGTGTATATATATATATATATATATATATATATATATATATATATATGAAAAAACTTTATTTTCTGTGTATCACATACAACCAGGCGAACGTAAAATATATATAAAATACAACACTACACATGCAAATCCAGTTTCCCAGTCCTGTATAAAGTAGAGTAAGAGTGTTTGTTTCAGAATAAAACTTCTTGTCATGCATGGACCATTTTAGCTCCTGTGCCAATAAAACATGAATGTCACATCACCTCTGCTCTGTAAAAAATAAATAAGTCAAATACTTTTGTTTTAATTTGAACTGAGGGACACGTGTGTTGTTTTGTGTGGTTGTGCAAAAGCAAATTGTCTTTTGGGATAGATTTTAGCCTCCAGGTGTTTTGAACAAAGACTTAGAGCACAGAATCCGTTGAAGTCTAATGACCTCATTTTGAAGTAAAGTTCTTCAGCTTATTGCTTTCTAGCCAAGTGACAGCCTCAGATCTGCTCACTTAAGAAAATTGATGAGATCCATTGCCAAAATGGTGCCCTTGACAGACATTGAAATGATGGCAAGCGTAAAGTTTTATGTGATGTAGTTGACTCTAACATAACCATACTACAAGCTGTGATCAACCAGTCAACCCTGATGGCATCTTTTTCTCTCTCATACACAAAGATTCATTTTTAAATGCAGACTCATTTAAAATGAAACACTATTGTGCTTCAGTGAAGTGTCACAAATATGGATATAAATGTAAATCTAACAGAGAAAACGCCCATTTATTTGGTTCAAAACTTCAGCTGCCTGATTGTTTTAGATGCCACACACTCAAGTGGCTCAACAGTATTTAAACCAACAGACAAACATTAAATATTTCTGGAAGATGCTAAAATCCCTGCAGAGCACCAAAAGCATGGGGCTTAAAGATTTACTGCAGTGCTTTTATATTTCATTACTGATGGGTGTGAAAGCGAGACAAACATATTCTACTTTCTGTATTTCTTTTCTCATCCCAGTCCAACTCTATAAAACATCTGTGTTTCAGAGGATGCATCAACTTTATTCTTAGAGCTTGGATTTGAGGAAAAAAGAGAAGAAGAAAACTGTCTCAGACATTGAGTTCTTTAAGACCATCTTTTCCCTCTTCTGTTCTTAATAAGAGATCTGTCGCTATTGTTTTTTGCCCTTATAAATCTGTGCAATGTATGAAAGCCCTGGAATGAAAGTCAGTACAATAGCATTATGGAACAAAGACAGGAAGGAGATTGAGGAGAAAAACAGGGGGAAAATGGCATCATCTCTAAACTTAATGAAACAGCATCCTTTCATTTTTTCTAGTAATTATAATAAAGATGGAAAAACATAATAAACGTCTCCCTGCCCCCACCTGCTAACAGTAATTATAATAGACTCAACAATAAATGGTAAAGCAGCACAGAGCTGCATCTTGGGAATTCTCAGGAGTCTGTGGATTAGCTTGAAAAGCCTGAATGATTAAAATACACTAATTAAAATTTTGTGTTCCTTGGTAACTCGTCTTCCAGGGCCCCTTGTGCTGGCAAAATGGGAATAAATGTGACAAAAGCAAATAGTCTTTTGAACCCGAATAAATAAACAAGTCTAATCTAGTGTTTTTTTGATGGAGTGAGTTACACAAAACTTCCTTGATGACGTTCCTGAGGTATCTCAGGAATGGCTGTAGAAATAAAACTTGACTTGGCTCATTCGGGACAATAGCAAGAATATTTTGATGATATTGTTCTAATCAAGGACACTTGTGACTTGCTTTCTGTGCTGCTGTTAATATTATCTGTAGAAAACAGCAGAGTTTGGGATTTTCTGCACACTGCCTGTTATTTACCACAGCTGTGATGAATGAGGCAACTGCAAGCTTGTTGTAAATATAGTCAGGGAGGGATCCCAGTGGCTGCAATTCATTAATTAAATTCATTATTATATTAATAGGGTAATAAAAAATAATCATTTGATTAAGCGATAAAATAATCATTAGGTACAGCCCTACACTTGGTACCTTAGTTTTTACACAATGACTTGTCTATATTTCTATTATTTTTATTATTATTATTATTATATTTTTATTATTTTATTTTTTAGTTATTTACTTGAAATTCCCTATCTTTTTTTGGATATATTGTTACCTGGGTTATGATCTCAAAAGGGCATTTTTCATTTTGTAGATTTTTTCAAAATCAGTGCAGTTGTCTCCTCTTCTGAACCACAAATTTGGGAGATTGGTGCCTCCGAGACTGTCAAAGACACAAGGAAAAGTAATGTAATCACATGCAGCTTCTGATTCTGAGGATGAAATAAACTTGTTTTGACTATTTTAGAAAAAATGGCACCAACACGAATGCAGAGCATAGCCACAGTTAGGGCTGTGATGGTATGGATTTTTAAAGCACCCCACCGTCACCCCCACTGCCCTCCGTGTTCACGGCAATCCCGCTACCCAAGTGATTACGGCGACTGATCCTCCACCCCCGCCGCGATCCCACTACCCTTCTGATCACTGCAACCCCGCTAATCACTTCTTGTCCACTGGCATAAAATGTGCCCAAATGCGCGACACAGTGTTCGGCTTTATAACATGATTTGCAGCTATTGTTGAATAAAATCAAGTCAACAGAGCAGCGTAAACAACTATGGACAGTATTACATAAGAGGGGTGTGACTGCTGTAAGTACTGACTATTTAAATTGAACACCTGTTTATGCAATGCTTCTGTCTGCTTCTTTTATGCCTGTGTATTATATGTGTGTATATATATTCAGTTTAATCATGAGAAGTACTGAAACCTCAATATAAACTCTGATAATATGAAGAAGAAGAAGAAGAATTCCTTTATTGATCCCTCAATGAGGGAAATTACATTTTTTCACTCTGTTAGTATATTTTTCAGTTGCACATCACACACACAAGTTATGAAACAAACACATGCACATGCATTGGAGGAGAGGTGTCAGAGTGAGGGGGCTGCCCCTTATCCAGGCGCCTCCGCAGTGCCCAGGAGGAGGACAGTAATGAGCTCAACACCGCGGTAGGCATCACATGACCGCGGTATTGCGGTGATGTGGTTATCGTCCCAACCCTAGCCACAGTCAGAAAGATGTGTCTGGTTTCTGGGAATTTCTGCCACAGTGTCAAAGTATAGCTGTGCTTGAAAATGCTGTAATCCCTGCTGGTATTACAGAAGAAGCTAAAAAGTTTCAAAAAGCCTGCTTACAAATTTAATTACCTTTGCAGTTAAGCAGAGCTTAGCAGCCGATGACCTGGTTTTTCCTGGCTAAGGGGGAATGAATCTCAGATGGACGTGCCGAGTGGGCCGCCGAGAGTGGCAAGCGTGGTGATCCTGGGCGGCTCAGAGACATCCGCTGGGCATACTGAGCGCTAGCCAAGGCAACAACAGCACACATGTGGCCCTGTCTTCTGCTGGAGTGCAAATTAGATACAGCTGATTAAAATATTGAGTCATTTCACATTCGCTGTTTGGGAAGAGAAAGGAGAGTACTGACAATGAGTGTTTGTATGAGACAGAAAGAAGAAAGTGAGAGGAAGACCAAGCTCTCAAATTTGAGCAATGAACACATTCCTCATTTATATAGATTCCCTTTGACAAATATGCCCTTTCCCAAAGGACAAGTTTGAAACACCTCTACTGGCAGTGGCAGAGAAGTCTCAGCAATCAATCAGTTCCCAACAACATAACAAGTGTTGGGAGAAGCAGCATGCAGCGTTGTATACGAGTGTTCATGAGCACCACGTTCCTCCGGCACCGTTTAACGCCCATGTCCCCACTTTTTCAAGAGAAAAAACAAAACAAAAAAATCAAAGTTCTTTGTTCACCAAAAAAGTGACGATGACATGAGGTATAAAAACTTCTACCTCACTGCAATAACACAAAAGGAAATTAACAGTTTGAGGTTGCCCTGGTAACCTAATTGCATCACAACACTGCACACAGGAGCCAAAGTAACTGAATTTTGATGAAAAGGCGGTGATAATTTACGGCATTGAGAAATTAGTTGCCGTGGCGACGCGTTAATTACAGCTCAAATTAACAATGCAAGTGTAGTGAAATTAAATATAAAT
Organism: Synanceia verrucosa; assembly: GCA_029721515.1. Classification (NCBI taxonomy): domain Eukaryota; kingdom Metazoa; phylum Chordata; class Actinopteri; order Perciformes; family Synanceiidae; genus Synanceia; species Synanceia verrucosa. The sequence continues at coordinate 26,582,639 of CM056561.1, forward strand.
CATATTTTCTGCATAAATTACAGGGGTTGATTAGTGCGGGCGCCAGGAGAGAGAGGTTGAGATTCCAAGGGCCTGTCACATTGCTGCCTCCTCCTCCTCCTCTTCTCTCCTCCTCCCCCTCTCTCTCCTCCCCCTCCTCTCTCACTCCATCTTTCCCCTCTACTCCTACCCCCTCCTCTTCTGCCTACTCCTCCTCCTCTTCTTCCTCCCCCTCCTCTTCTCTCCTCCCCCTCCCCCTTTCTCACACCATCTTTTCCTTATACTCCTACCCCTCCTGCTCTTCTCTCCTCCTCCTCTCTCACTCCATCTTTCCCTTCTGCTCCTACCCCCTCCTCCTTTTCTCTCTTTCCACTCCTCCTGTCTCACTCCATCTTTCTCTCCTTCTTCTCCTCACCAGGACACAACTCAACTGGGGCATGTTTGTATTTTTAAGATAAATTAAATATAGGGTCAGGAGAAATATTTTTGATATTTCTTGAAATTCTCTTTACATCCTGACAACAATCAATAAATCAAATCTCTGACAAACATCTGGTATCTGTGGCTGTGTAGGACTTTAATAATAAACCTGTCCACTCATTTCATTTGGAAATGCCTGATGCCTTCACAGCTGTAAAACTACTGTTAACTAAAGGTTGACCTCATACTCACTGTTCGTCACCAAGAAACGCTAATGTTGTGCTACCTACCAACAAGTTCTTCCTTAAAGGAGTCACTACTTTTTCGTCTAAGAAAACATCTTATGTACTTCCTGAATGCTTTGGTCCGCCTGGGAGTCGGCCAAAGCCTCGCCTCTCATACCTCCTCTCATCTTTCGTTTGATGTAACTGTGAAGAGAAATACTTAAAGGTCCCATATTGTAGAAAGTGAGACTAACTTGTTTTTGTGATTGTGAAGCAGGTCTATATAGTTCAAATGCTCAATCCACAGAAATTCACACAACCCATATTCATAAATGCTGCCTTTTAAATGAGTCCTAAGGATTTCAGCATGGTTATGATGTCACAGCTATGCAGTCTGATACAAGTGTCGCTAAACTGGCTGTAGTTGACACAGTGAGTTTCCAGTGGCAGTGATGCTGCAAAGACAGCAACAGCAAAGATGCAGAAGACCAGAAGCACTGAGCAATCAGAGCAGACTGGTCTTAAAGGGACAGCTGCCAAAACAGGCTGTTTCAGACAAAGGGGGATACAGAAGTAATGAGAAAGACAGCGTGACAGAAATAATAAAGTAATAAATAATGAAGCATATAAACATATTCAAATAGAAAATACCAAAATGCATGTATGAACCTGAAAATGATCATAATATGTCTCCTTTAAATTGGTACAAATAGGATCATTAAGAGTGTGTGTGTGGCAATTAGGCAATTCAGCACGTTGAATCCATTTTAAACTCCCTCTACTCACGTTCCATGCATGGAAAACTTTAACCCAACTCAGATGTATCTCTGTTAAGTGCTACATAATGCATTTGTAAGTGCTACGTAAAAATTCTTTCATCGGTCCCACCCAGTCTTATTAACACAATGCTCAGTGAATACTAATGATCAGATTTTAACATTGTGTATGGCCAACAGCAGTGAGACTTTCAAACTTATAGTATGTTTAGACCAGATTAAATATATGCCAGCGTGTGTCTATGGCTTTTTAAACTGTTGATCAGAGGTTGGTGAAGGTCTAGGAAAGACAGAAGAAGGCAGACAGAAAGCACAGCATAGAGGGAAAGTGAGTATCTCCTCCCCACGATTCCTCTTGTGGCCCAACTTCCCTTTAAGCATCACAAACAAGCCTCAGGAGTGATGTGAAGGAGGAGGCAGGGCGGTGGGGGTGCTGAGCTGAGATACAAAGCTGAGCACAAACACAACAGCAACAGGAACCAACTTGAGCCATCTAAATTATTCATATACCAGATGGATACGTTTCCCCAGGATTTCACACTAAAACACTCCTCGGTTTCCCCACGCATCACTCTCTCTATTCAAAGGGACGGCGCCAGGAATCAAGATAATGATCACTTTATCTTAATCGTTTCATGTCTGATTCATATCAACTTTGAAGAGTGCAAGCCCCTCGACACAGTGATCTCACGTTTGTTCTTTTCCACCGGTACAATGAAGGGGGAACATGTTCTCTTTCCTCTGTCTTCAAAGACATAGGCACTGTTGCGACCTTGTCAGAAGGATATTACATAAATCGGAGGGTCTTTAGAGAGATATCTCATGTATATCGCTAACTACACCTCATCTGCCTGAGTGTGTGCATGTGTGCTTGTAGGCAGCCCAAAGGTGTTGAAACTGAAAGGAAAAGCTGCGTTATCTTGTAGATGTTTTTTTTTTTTAAACCACTGTGTACACCAGCTTAAGCTATAAAAATACTTTACACTGTTTGTCCAAAATCCATTTGTGTAGCCATGACACAAACCATAATAGATGGGTGTTGATGGCTTAATGCCCTCTTTTTGTACACTCTCATGAGAAAAAAAAAATTCTTTCACAATGTTCATTTTAAAGACAACATTTATAATAAGTTGATGAAGCTAACAATGTCAAGTTTTGATATATGAGAACAATCAACTTAGCTATTCATTAAGAAGATCTCTGGTCTTTGTCAGTTAAGGATTCCATTTTGACAAATGCCACACTTCTTCACAGGCATAAATATTATCTTTGCAGTATTCCTCTTGCCACAGTGGTTAGTGGGCAGCAGACTAATCACAAATACCTGCAATTCCACTCCCTCCATAATAACTATGTGACTAAAAGGACAAGTCATCATTAAGAGAAAAAGGAGCCTTTCCAGTAGTCTCAGCCACAGCGTAGTCATCCTCCCAAGATGGTTCAAAAAAAGTAACACATGGAGACTGACCAGTTGGACCATTTAAGTGATTGTAAAAAGGATGCATGATTCTATATTCAGTAAAATATATTAAGGTGATGCAATATAAGGTCATGCATACATGTCAGTGTTGCTGAAACCAGAGACATTTACTTAAGTGGCATATCTTTAAAACTCTTTGATTAAAAATCCATGCATTGTTGTTTTTTTTATAGAATCAATGTAATATCACCATATATATCCCCCATACTTAATATTTTACACAGCAGGCCTTCATCATGTTATGCTGATGCTTCAAGCAGATGAGCTGTCGATCCAGCACCAAGCAGGTGAAAGTCTAAAAATCTGCCATGGAAAACTGGCACTTAAAGTTTAGAAACGTGGAACGATAAGCCGGATAAAACTGCATTAAAAAAAGCAGAACCTTCCCTACAAGTTGAAATAAATCTGGCAGGCTAATGCTGGCTCTCCCGGGGGAAGCTGGTGGCTTTGAAACAGGAGGGAGGGTATTTTCAGCAGGAGAGATCCTGTATGTCTCACAGCTGAGCTTGTTTTATTGAAAGGTTGTTTGAAAGGCCCTGAACCCGGGACATCACTGGTCATGTTTGTTTGACTTAAAGATGAGCAGCATTCAAAAGCATCACTAAAGCAAACCATTCAAACAGTCAAGAGTACAGGGAGAAGATGAGATGGGTTGGTGCCCATAGCAACTTAGACACATGTCCAAAGCAGATTAGTGGAAATTATTAAAATGGTTTCCCTTTAGCTTCAATTACAGCATCCTATAAATGTGCACAGTACACACATAGCCTTGCTGAACTGTGCAGATAAGAGTTGAAACTAGTGCTGTCAGGTAATGGAGTCAGAGGAAGAGCGAGGGCCTTGGTGAACTTGACACTCCCATTAGGCCGCTACTGGAAAGTGCCATATTTGATCAGGAGATGGGAATTGAGCAAAAATGAACTGAAACTAGATCCCACATGACTTATTTTCCTGTTGGCTTTCAGCTTTAGGTGTCACTCAGACTTAATAAAGCTCTCCCATTTTCATTTTATCACAGAAAATAGACTGGGCAAAAATAAAATCAGTTGGTTTTGCCTCAATGGAGCAAAGTAATGGTGAGGTGAAACTGACACAACTCATTTTGTCCATGGTAATACTATCAAAATGAAAGCATATTCACTTCTAGAGTTTTCCAGGAATCAATTCAAACTGAATATTGGCCTTTTCACAGACTTTTATTTCATAATGGTTCCAACAAATACAGCACTTTGGTAATAGCCTGTCACCTCGGCGATACCAACACTGCTATTTCACCCTACAGAGTTACAGTATTCTGCAGCACACACTGAACCTCCTCCACCAACCTATAACTCTTATTTTATTTCTGCACTTTATACATTAGAGGTACATTACACCCATCCCAGCAGATAGGATGAGTCCACTTTTACACCCAGGTGTTACATTGCAAGGTTAGGTCATTTGGATGGCGATGACCTTTGATGGCTCCGTCTTCAATGAAAATGATCTGGTCATCTCCGCATTGACATGCACACAGATGTCCTTGTGCTGTACATTCACAGTGTGCTTATGAAGCCAGAGCAATTCACTCGGGACACATTATGGAAATATTCATTTGGGAATTACGAATTATAATTAGAATGTAAGGCCACATTTCCTCATTTCGGACATGGTGGGGTTTGCATGGGGACTAAAAAGCAGTCGTTACGAGACCAGTATTTCCTGGATTCTTCCTTAGCAGAGTGTATGGCTGCTATGTTTATCACTCCAGTCTTCTTTAAAAAAGAAATTAGATCACATAAAGTGAGAGGAAAAATCCAACACAGGGTCCCATGTGTTCTGCTATGCGATTAATTATTCTGAAGACGACAGATGTTAAATTGTGTATGCCCATCAGCACTAAGAATTTCTGAAGATTTATCATTCATGTAAATCATGAATAAAATATTTCCTTGTTGAGAGAAAATGCTACATCTGTTGGTGCATCATTTACTCACGACTGCAAGAAAATAAGCACACAAACCTGACCTATTAAAGTCAGTTTTTTTTCCCCACACAGTGGACATATAGTGTGAATTTGATAAGTAGTGTGATTTGTACTTTGGAGAGAAAATTATCTTAAAATTATCTATTGATTCACTCCGGCAACTTCATAAACATCAAGTATAATGTATTAATGATGCCTTATTCGGTTAAAAATGACACCACACAGCTGAATTCCTACTTCAAAAGGCAACTAAATTAACTGTGTTTCATGCATATGAAGCACACGTGTGCTTCTGTTTTCCCCAGATGCATGAATAAATAAGTAACAGTCAAGCTAGTGTGAGCGTGTCACTGGGATCACGGACGAGGCGATGGCAGTGGTGGAGGTCGAGCCACAAGCCACCGGGACGGTAGCATCTCCAGTCGCCCCTGGCGACCATCACGTTGCCATGCCCCGGAACAGACAGGCCTGCTCACACAACAGATGGAACTAATGATGCGAAACAAAAGAGATCATTTCACCATGGTCCTCCAGGAAGCCACAAAGAGAGGCTTGGAAGTTTGAATGATGGGACCTGGGGACTTGCATGAGGTTAGATATGGATAGCCTTTTTTTCCAGGAGGTATGCAGATGAATAGGAAAAAAGAAGCTTTGATGTTACTTACAGAAAGCAGGACACGTAGAAAAAATATTCCATTAACTGTTGGTGGTTATACTACATGACTTACTAGTTGTATAATGGTACTCACTGCAGACTTACAAAAGTATTGGTGAGACATCAAAGAAAAAATGTTTCCCTCCAAATGTAAACAAAAAAGCTTTTTAGTTGTATGGGAATGTTTTTTTTATTCCGTGAATTTTAGTAGATGGTCACATACGTGTCAGACCTCTGATTCTCAGGGATAAACATACAACTTTATTCATCCCAGAGGAAATTGTTGTAAAATTTTAAAAACTTATGAACTGTCAGTTCTGCAACTAAAGAAGTGTCCATTGTAACTTGTAAAATCATTCTATCAGCCAATTTTCAAATAACCTTTACAATAACTAAATAGAGTAATTAGAGAAAAGTATACACTTTTGCAGTGGGGCCATTTCATCAGACTTGCTTTCAGTTTCATAGCCAAGCCTTGCTATACATGATTTGTCACATCTTGCAAAGTGATCAGCAAAGAAAAAAAAGAAAAAAGTCAAAGCCAACGTTAGAGGCAAATTCATACAAGACCTAAACCTGAAAAGAGTAGAGCTACATATGTGCACCATGTGTCTGATAACACTTGTAAACAAAGGGCTGTGTCCTGACAAAAACAAATCAAATTTGAGCTGAGACATTTGCATATCCTGAGGGACAGGATTAGATTTAGAGGTCATTTCTTACGAGCCAGTCCTCGGTAGATGCCAATGTAATGTTTCTACGTCAAGTACATTCAGTGGAAGATGTGAGTCCTGTTTTCCAGTCAGACAGTCAGATGGAGGAGCAGCTCTTTAAATGCAGTGTGTGTGAACTGAACCAAACACCTTGGGATGGGATTTAACCAGGATGGGGAGGAGCGCAGCCCAAACCATGGCCATCCACACATGTGAGAGATCACTGGGAAAAGTTCAGCTCCGACACTGACACAAACAGCAGAGCAGGGCCTGTATTAGAGTCAGGTTAGCAAAGATAACACTATCAGCCTGATCCCCATGGGGACCAAATGCAGGGCCTTGCTGGCAAATAAAGCTACAGTGTCTTGACTCCTTGGCACATTAGCTCTGATTACAATGACCTTCATTATATCAGCTCCCCTTATTACAACACATAGAAGGCGTCTCTCCCCTGGGCAAAGCACAGTGGGGGAAAGAGTAAAGGAAAGCGGTGATATTCACTAGTAAGGCCTGAGCTGTGAAAAGCAGAGCTAAGACCTGTACTAATGTGCTGTGATGTACAATTTAACCCCAGTGAAAACATTGACAACATTCACACCTGCTGACCAGTCATTTGAATTTAAGAGAGTTTGGGGACATACATTTAAATTCAGATTTAACTGGACTGTTGTGTTTATTCATCTCTTGGAGGCAACAACACTTGAAATTTTGTTTGGAAGACTTAAAACTACCACAGTAAATACCACATAAGCACTAGTTTAATGTCTTGTAATGTCTGGAAAGAACCACAGATATTTTGTTTTAAAACAATTTCTGAAGGATTTCATGACTAAATCGTGCTGGGCTATTAGAGGATTAACCATTTCACACATCCTGTGTGCACAGACGAGTCCTGTTTAATATGTAACAATACTCAATTTCCTTCCCAGTCCACCCCTCCACTGGCCACATTGTTAACCTGAGCCAGCTTCTTGGCACACAGTGCTGCCATGGTGGTGACTCCCATTCAGCCTGACCACTCGGCAGGACGGGGGAAGACTTGAGGATATGATAGCAATATTGTGCACTTAACAGAGTTGAGTCATTGTGAGCTCCTGTTAAAAAGGAAAAATAAAAAAAATCAAATTGCAACTTAATTCTAGATTTATAATGAGCCACTGCCAAAAACAAGTCCCACACCAAGGCAAACAGGCACCTGCTGAATGCTCCCTGCTTGTGGATTTCACAGCTTAATTAATCCAGGCCTTGGGGTATCATGACTCGTGTGTGCATGTTTGAGACAATTAAGTTGTTCCTGGAATCAGAGGTGCTCCAACAGGGGGCACAGACACCAATACTGCACTGCAAGCATTACATTTTGTGTTTCGGCCCCAGTTGACCTGCTTTACTCTTCTGTAGTTGTTAGGCATTTCAGGCAGTTTATCCATTTAGACTTACCGCTGCACATGTTGCAGCCCTAAATATAGCATAGTTGAATTTAATAACATAATTTGGATAAATTCGGCAGGCCAGATTAAAAAGCCCAACGTCTGATTTATCATCTCTGCCACTCTACTGCCTGATTTCTGGACCTAAACATACAAACAGAAATCACATGTAGTTTCTTTAAAATAACAGATTTAAAGCACTTAATCTTCTCAGTTTTTTTCTGTAGATTGATGTGAAGCATTAAAGTCTGAGGGAGGGAAAACAAAGAATCCTGTCTGTTTTTTTAGCCATGTGAGGTGAACTGAATTTCTTTATTATAAAAAGTGTTTGTATGCTTATTGAAAAAGTTAAATTAATGCAGTTTTCATTTATTGATATGTGAAATGACTGGTGGCGAAAATGAATTAGGACAAAAAGTGTAAAATTCACATGGCTACTAATTACCAGTTTGAATAAGCCTGATCACTAAAGAGAAAAGGAATTAAATGCAATATTTATTACTATTGCTAATTATATTTCTAATGATGTCACTAATGAGAATGGTTTAATTATCAGCACATTGAACAAATAAAACCTTTGCTTTGTGCCGTTTGTGATGGAGGTGCTGATGTGGTTACGACCTCCAACTAAAACCAGACGAGATGAAGTAGCACAGTGTCCAAAATGGTGATAAAATACAGAAAAATAAATTTATTTATTTGACAGTGACTTTTGCACGCTGTGAAATCTGTCATCAAGGTAATTATGGGAGGGTTGCTCAGCTTTTTAAGCATTGCTTTATATACTCAGTAGTTGTGATACTTTTTTTTTTTTAACATATAAGCATCTTCACTGTTTTATTAGAACATTTTTACGTACTGCCTTCTAAAAGAAATGCTGCTTGAATCAATCTTAGAGACAGACAGGTAGAAGAACACTCTACATTTTCTAAATAGTCATTAAATTATTAAAAAATTATATAAATTCTGTGACTATACTGTAGTGTGTTTTTATTTACTGCTGCCATTAAAAGGCATGGCCGTTCTGAGAAGCTTCAAATACTTTTTAATATTTTCACTGAGGCTTTGAAACACAACAAATGCTTTTCAGGGCAGCCTTATCCAAAGTGATGCAAAGCTGCATAGTTTTACTGTAAATCAAAAAGGATGTCTAAACCCAATATCTCCTAATAGTATTATTCACTGTAAAAAAAAATCTCTCTCCCACACAGCAGCATCAATCTTCCAGGAATGACCAAATATTTTCCAATGATTATTAAATATTATTTCAGCTTAAGTGATCCACTTCTTATTCCACTTATAGAGCTGATATTTCTGGTGCTCCTGAAGGGCGTGGCTTTCGTCTACTTTTCGGAAAGAGGAAGTGTTGCAGAGGGCTGTGAGTGATGCCAAGTAAACACACGATGGATTACAGTCATATCTTCCACATGGCTGCTTCCTAATCCTGCCATCTGAGGTAAATACAGGACAGGTGAAGCAACACGCCTGAGACACCTCTGGAACTCAGAGGGATCTCCTGTTTCCCCACCGGCATGGAGCACCTCCACAGTGGCTTCCAGTGATGATCCGGTCTGTTGCTGATTCATATACCACAAAACTAATTCAGTGTACTCTATTAAAAACTTGTTGCTCTCATTATATTCCAGAGAGGAAAAAAATGGAAAGAGACACAAAGATATCTGTAATAAACAGAAGCGCTGTCACGTGAGTCACTGTCAAGACGGAATATCTACTATCCATTTAATTTTAAACACTGCTTTTCATTTATTTTTTCAGTATATACTCACAGTTCTCTTACTATACGTGCCATTAGATTGAGATCGGAACCAGAACATCTGGTCGAGCTCTTTGTGTTTTTGGCATGTTGAGAAAATACGCATAAAGGTGATACATCTGTGTGTCACTGCCAAAGAATGCTGCCAGCTTTAGTTTCAAAGTCTTTCCGTCTCACCTCAGCAGAGGACAAGAGCAGGAACAAAAAACAAAAAATATGAAGGAACATTCAAAGCATGCTTTAAGACGGGTCTGATATATTTTTCTTTTTACAAATGTCGAGATCATTACACAAAAACAGGTTTCACTATGTTATGGCATGACTGTTTTTCAATACATTTTTCACACATGACCTCACAGAGCACACACCCATGGAACAGGTATTTAAAAAAAAAACACTAACAAAAAGCAACAGGAAGAAGGTCTTTCACAGGCAAATGGTGTATGTGCTTTTGTGTATTTTCCATTACAGTGATGAGTCTTTCTGTGACAGGAAAGCACAAATACTACAGAGCATTCGACAGGATATGTTCATCAGATTTGTAGGGAAAATGACACAAATTCAGTTCTAATCATATTTAGACTTATCACAGCAATCAAAGTTAAGATAAAATTTGTACAAGCATTTATGTTTACAAGACAAGCAGACTTTTTTATTCATATTTATTTTGTACTTGTTTCTAGTGTTGTTTGTACAACGTGGAATTTTTCCACAGTAACCTAAAAAACAATGATTAAAGAAAAAAAAAGTACACAGTAATACTATAAACACAAGCCTGAGCCAAGCCACTTGTGAGTGCCTTGTCAGAACATGTGAATGAGGGAAGGTACTGAAAAAGTGCATATTTTGATTTTGGTGATAAAACAGCATTCACAGGAGCTGAAATATGTTAACTGTTGAGTGACTGTGAACACTGAGCCCATGAGAAAATCTTTGCTCAGGTGTTTCATATGAAAAGTTTGAGTAAAATGTAATTCCTTTGCTTCAAAGCAAGGCATTTACATAGTGTCAATAGTTTTCCATTGGTGCACATGATGTCAAAGTTGAAAGCTTAGAGCAAGGATAAAGTGTGTCATGTCTGCAGATTAAAATGTCTTATTTCAAAGAAGGTCAATCAGGATATAAAAGGATACTCAAGCTAGAGTGAAACATACGTTATTAAAATTGAGCTTTAAAAAAGAACACTTGGAGTTTTGAGTGCTATGCAAAACTGCTCATATCATAAAGTATGTGCATGACAAAAAGAGAGAATCTGAACCTGAATGCTGAGGTTATGTTACTGACAGTTGCCCTTGGGCATAGGTATGAGATAAATATACTGTACAATATACACACACCTTTGTCACGCAATGTGACTTGAGCCAAAAGGCATCCAGGTTCCTTCTTATAAATGCAATGTGCAGCTGGCCCACATAGTTTTTATGTAAGCTTTTTATTACTTTAGAGTCCTTGCTGACAGAAAAATAGCTGACTTTAAAGAGTCTTACTCCCTGAACACTGGTTGAGAACACTTGTTGTGTTATGTGCTATGTTTTGTTTTCATGCATATTACATTGTGGATACAGTTTCATTCATTCATTTTATCAATGATTGATGCCCTCCAACTAACTCTTGGTTTTATTCTCAGAAATAAGAAATCCAGCTGTCTAGTTTCAGGGTGTGTTTGTGTGAGACAGAGATGAAAGAAGACAGGCAATTCCTTTGCATTAATTTCACTCCATATTGAAGTTTTCATGGCTTCACTTGAGTCCTGCATGGGACAGTGGGTTCCACTCTGCACTCCTACTTGGACTAACAAGAGACAGTAACGATTTTTACTACATTTTTTTATACTTTTAAAATTCTAGTATGTTACAGATTTTAAGATGCAATTCAAAGAATACAAATCACTTAACAGTGTATCTTGACTGAGAATCAAATGAATACAAGGAAGTTACTTTATGAACAAATCCAAAGGAGATCAGGTAACAGAATGTCTACCTCAGAAATAAAACTCGGCTTAACCAAAAAAGAAACGCTGCAGCCTCGTCTGGAGGTAGGACTCAACTTCAGCAATGAAACGTGAGAAATGACCAGAAGTTACAGCTCAACCCTGAAGTGATATTTTAATTCTGTTATAAACAAGGTCTCTCTCAGGAGCACAGTGAATTCCAGTGTGGAACTGTGATAGGATGCCACCTGTGCAACAAATCCAGTCGTGAAATTTCCTCGCTCCTAAATATTCCACAGTCAACTGTCAGCTGTATTATAAGAACGTGGAAGTGTTTGGGAACGACAGCAACTCAGCCATGAAGTGGTAGACCACGTAAACTGATGGAGCGGGGTCAGTGGATGCTGAGGCACATAGTGTGAAGAGGTCACCAACTTTCTGCAGAGTCAATCACTACAGACCTCCAAACTTCATGTGGCCTTCAGTTTAGCTCAAGAACAGTGCACAGAGAGCTTCATGGAATGGGTTTCCATGGCCGAGCAGCTGCATCCAAGCCATACATCACCAAGTGCAATGCAAAGCGTCGGATGCAGTGGTGTAAAGCACGCCATCACTGGACTCTAGAGCAGTGGAGACGTGTTCTCTGGAGTGACGAATCACACTTCTCCATCTGGTAATCTGATGGATGAGTCTGGGTTTGGTGGTTGCCAGGAGAACAATACTTGTCAGACTGCATTGTGCCAAGTGTGAAGTTTGGTGGAGGGGGGATTATGGTGTGAGGTTGTTTTTCAGGAGCTGGGCTTGGGATGTCACTTAAGTTCATATGTGAGTCAAGGAAGGTGAGCGAATACTTTTGGCAATATAATGTATCTCTATATATGTGAATGACACTAATTCACTGCTTTCTAGTTCAACTCTGCTCATTCTCTACTGAACGAATGGATGGACAGCACACGAGTCCAAGAAGAATGATATTATTTAATACTCCAAAGATAGATTTGGGCTGGAGTATCACATTAATTGCATCTAGGTAGCCAGCCAATTTGAAATGTTTTTTAAACTCAGGTTATTGACTATATAACAGGGAGTGGCACTTTTAAGATGCCTTCCACATCACAGCTCTTCCATCGATTTGGCTGTGAGCATTCATAAGGTTACATTTTAAGTGTTCCTATTATCAAATCATATGATAACAGTTGTTTTATTTGGTGTCGGAAATACTCTTGATAAATCTCCTTCTGAAATAGATAATAGATAGCTTTCCCTGTCTAAATACAGTGACAATGTCCATATGAACCAGACTTCACTATGTTCACGATGCACTAACGCTCTAAATGAACGAGAGCATACCATCATCCTCATACAGCAATGAAATACATGAAGTCATAGCCATGTTAGTTTGCTCTGTTTTTGGGCAGAAAGCCCCGGGTACAATTAGTTGTGGCAAAGCATATAGAAACGGTTTAAAAATTCCATTAAGCACACCCAATCTGTTGATTGGCTGTTTGAATTGGTGTGACTGTAGGGGCCAACCAATTTAAAGAGATTGTGCGAGAGTGTGTACCATGTTGATTATGTATGCTAGGAGTGGTTCAGTCTTTTATTGGAGAATTTACACCCGTGCAGTGATTTATATAAATCGGTAGTGCCCACAAAGCAGTAAAACTCTAATTGTTTCTTCCATTTTGAAAGTCTAGCTTCCATTAAGGATGCAGTGAGTAATAAAAAGGACTTTTAATCAATCCTCTCTTGTTGATGAGTTGATATGTGAATGGGCTATCCTACCTGACAGTGCTACCATATGTTGATTTTTTTTCTGATAGCTGACAAGCAGACAGAGGGAGCTGGTTTCATTGTAGGTGACTCAGTTGTTGTATAAAACCAAACGGAGGATGGTAATTTATTGTTTAATTGTTTCTGCTCTTATGATCTGTTTTAATATGTGACTAAAAACTTGCAGAATGAGCAAATTTGATTAATTTTGCTTTTGTAAGAAAAGTGCTGTACTCAAAAATTCTTATGAGCCAAATGAGTCGGACACCTCCCATCTTGTCAGTACCAGTAAGCAGTTTTAAAGTTCACCCACATTACTCCCTTTTACCCACACTGCAGTCTCTGCAGTGACCCTTTCATCGTCAGATTAGACTGGCCGACCCCTCCTCGACCGAATGGCATGGTCACAGTAAATCTTGGAGACTGCTCATGCTAGGGACCTTGGGTAATTAATAAAATCCCCATTACATGCCTTGTGCCCGTTGTTTGCTATTTCAACACCCCATTTGTGCCACGATTACAGTCATTATCAGTCACCGCCATTAATTCTCTACCCGATGCCAGAACTGCATACTAATAAATTGGGCTCTAAATTTTTTTTTTTTTTTCTTTTTTTTTTTCTTACCTTTCAAGGAGTTGGTGTTGGAGCCTGGCCAGGAAGTGCCACTCCAGATTAGGAGTCATCTGGTGACTCAGAGAGAGCCCTTTCAATACAAGGCTGCTGCATCTTTGGAGATAGTTCAAATTTCCCCTTTGATTATTTTATTTTCCCCTCCAAAAAGAATCTTTATTAAGCTTAAATCCTGAATAAAATGAAATTAGCAGACTGCAAAGTATTGCTTTCTTTTTTGACTCTATTCCCTTGTGCATGCATGCAAATTATAATGCTTATTTATGTAAATGAGGTGTTGCCTTTAATTAGTTTTGCTTGAGGGCATTAAAATACATGTATTCTCTCCCCAAAAATGATTTGTTTTGTTGCTCTGTTCAGTTTAAATTCAAAATTAATGATTATGCTGACTAAAAGGTTTATTAATTCTCTACTTTTCTTTTTGTTTTGTTTTTCCTTCCTCTTTTGGAGAATAATCTTCTCCACCCACTTCCTGGGAAGAGCGTATTCTCTGTGAAATGGAAAAGCCTCTTCAGGCAGTACTCTGATGAGCACTTGTAAAGGTCCCAGGTTGAAACCACATGGTAGAAATACACTTATCAAATCTTATCAAAACTGTGCTCGACATCACTCCTCTCGTACGTGTTTGGCTGCATGACTGTTTGTGTAATGGCACGTCATTGAACAGGTTTGCTATACCTTTGTGCTTTTACATCCATATGTCTATCCAAATTTGCTGTTTAACCATTAGTGTGAAAACTGTGCTCCAGTCATCTGTTGATTTCCATCTTGTTCATCATCGCAGATGTATGCTCTTAGAATGTAACCCGTCTTGAGAGTGAGGCTGACTTATTAAAATGATAATATCAAGGTAAATTCCACCAGCCATGGCTCAAAACGTGACTTTTTAAATGGTCCGTATTTATAAACAGCGCTTTACTATACCTGAAACGATATCCAAAGTGCTTTACAATATATTCACACATTCACACACTGATGGGGTAAGCTGCCATGCAAGGCTAACCACGACCCATCAGGAGCAGTTAGGGGTTCGGTGTCTTGCTCAGGGACACCTCGACATGAACGCTCCAGGCTGGGATTGAACCAGTAACCCTTCGGTTACAAGACGGCCACTCTACCCACAGAGCCGCTCCGGTTTGGGTCTTATTTCAATATTTGTTTAAAGGGATCCTCTGTGTCACAATAAATCTTCTGCAATGCACTGTTTTTATGTGTTTACTGTTGATTTACCGTCCATTGTTGAGTGGCTATCGAAGAGAAAACTGCTTTATGTCATTGTAAAAGGTGTTAGGTCAACCTCTGTGAGAAGCAGCGTCTGACTGCGTCACGCAGTATTTCAAATCATTTCAGGTTCAAAGTGACCAACTGCGGCTCCAGTTATTGGTCAATATCATATCAGTATTTAGCATCCTTTCAGCTGCTCAGATGAGCTGAAGTGGCAAGTTAAGATGCCCCTCCCCACCCTCCAAGTATGATTTATGGAAAGGAAGCTAAAACCATTATAGCATTTTTATTATTATTGTTCTTTCAAGGCTAATGCAACAATAGATTTTTGCATGATTGATGCGTTACACTAAACATTAGAGGATTACATTAACTTTGCATAGAACAGCTAAATGACACAAGATTACTTATTGTTATTTTTCCTCCACATGATCATACTGTAAGCGCAGTACATACAGTATTTTTTGGCACATATTGATCACTGTATACGTACAGCATATACACTCACATATACGTAAACAGTGTGCATTAGTGCAGACTGATGCAGCTTGAGTTGTCTGCTTTCAACACAGCTTTTTACTGAAAACTATGGACTGCTCTTTTTTTGTTGTTCTAGAAAATGTAGTGAATGCCAGTGCTTAGTGATTAAATAAATGTGACTTTGATAACCACTCATCTGCCACCTTCATCCTGCAAATTATTAAAACTGTGGGCTCTGGAAGGGAATATGGCAGCAATATGTTGCTACTTCAATCCAAATGTAATGAAATTCCACATGTAATAAGGAAGATTTGCTGCTCCTACCATGAGCGTCAGCTGTCAGCAGACAGTATAGTTCAATTTCAAGGCATCGATGATAGAAAAACTCTTCAGACAGCATCAAACCACTAGTATGATTCCTCACATATCAAGCACAGCCATGATCAAAATACTTCACAGGATGTCCTCTTAATTTGTCATTTACTGGAATAATGGATTTCACTACATCAGTTTACACTACACAATAAAGTTATTGCAAATACAGCAACCTGGTCACACAAAAGTGTTTATGGTATGAAATCATAAGAGATAATGGGAAGGAACTCTCATAGTTTTCAGGAAAAACTGTCCTGAAACAGTCTTGAATCCAAGTAATACAGAGCCTAGACACATCCTCCATTAAAATGTTGACGCACACTTTGGATGTCTTTTACAGGCATTTGTGCCTGTTGTTTATCATGTCCAGGCTGTACAGGTGATGATGGGCGTTCAGCCAACTGATTCTTCCCCAAAGTGCTAATTTGTGCCACTCTGGTGTGCACAGCTCTATAATTACCAGAAAACGTAAACTGGAAGCTATGCCTGATAAAGACAAGAAACTTTAATATAATTTAGCTTTTGGTGCTTAGTTATTGTGAGTCTGATAAGACACCTTAATGGGATGTTTAAAGTACATGGCACTTTTCCATTTGTCCTGTGGAAAAATCTTGTGCAAAACACCTGAACGTCTGCAGTCTGCACACTGAGGAGCAGCAAACAGTCATTGCACTGTGTTGTGAAGCACAGACACATCTGAAACATTTTTACTAACTATACACTGCAGCTTCACACCAGATTTGTCATTTCCTGATTGTCATTATTTGGCAACTTAATGAACTACCAAAGTCAGATTTTAATTTACCTTGTAAATTATCCAAAACAAAAAATAGCTGTCTGTTTAAAAACATATCATTCAAATCTGTGAGCTCTTCCTGTCACCACTCTACCATGCAAGTAATGTTTAATGCATGAATAATGTGTTCTGCGAGTGATGAGCTTCAGGTGTCTTAGCTGAAAAAGGGTTAGACCAATATCTACATTTCTTTGAGTGCTTATTTTTTTGCATTGTCAATTTGCATAACGTGTGTCGGTGCACTGCAAGAATGACTGAGCTTGGAAAAAGCAGTTATATTATTCAGTTATTTCTTTTATATTTTCTGTTTACTTAAAAGCCCTTGCAAATGTAACTCACAGTAATGCCACAGTCTGTTGTTGCTGTAGTGATGAAATCAATATCACAACCATTTTAAGTATACACTATCACATTTTAAGCTGGTTGGTAATTAATAATTCATTCGTAACTTTAATTAAAAGCACTTTTGTCATATGGGCTGAAAGTGTGTGTGTGTGTGTGTGTGTGTGTGTGTGTGTAAGAAATCGTGGTCCTCTGCCTCCTCCCATTTCTCCTTTGCAAGATTCAACGTTGAAAAGACGTCGGAGACATGAGGGATATAGTGACATATTGAGAGAATCTATGTTATTTTTTATTAAAGTTACCAAGTGCATCTTTAAAGCTGTTCAAGTAACAAATTGTCAGACCACATTGAAGCGACTTGAATTTCCATCAGAATTGAAATGAGTCATGATTTAAGAAACGTTTTTGTTGGTTGTGATCAGTGAAAAAAGTAAAAAATGTACTCAGGTTTATGTTTCATATTTTTCTTTTGTCATTCCCGTTGAGGAATGAGTTTCAGCACTTCAAAATAGGAACACAATGTTGTTATGCTGTTAATAATCCATACCTCTTGACAAATGCAGCAATGGCACAGAAAACACACTGAGCATGACAAAGTCCACATTTACTGTAATGTGGCTACATTGCTCTAAAAATGAGAAATGATGACACAGATACATGTAACATACTTTTGTGTGTCTTCTGAAGTCGAGCATACAGCATGCATGGAATGCAGCTAAAACAACTCCACTTTATGTTCCATAAAAGACCTTATTTTACTAAGGGTGCGCAAGAAAACCCGTCAGCCAAATTCAAGAGGGCCAAATAGTCCAGAAGCACAAATGCATATGAAATAATGCCTTTCTTAGATTTCATGTCACTTTTTTTTTGGATGATACATAACGATGAAACAAATAGAAACACTGGACATTTTATTAAGTGTTAACAAATGGGATGCTATATGATATATTAGTATTCCCTACATTCATTGAGTCACAACTCAGGATAAAACCTAAGAAAAGAAAAAAGTACCAGTTGAGAAAACTGGCCCAGCAACTTGCCACAGCTAGGAAAACAGACAATTTATATGCTGGAAGACAAAATGAGTTTAAGAACACAAAACAGGACAGACAAGTTACACTGTAATTTACTGTAGAGAGATGTAATTATTCTAATACAAATGTACAGCACCAACAGTCGGTACATTCCTGTGATAGTAAAGTCAAACCTAATGCCAAGATTGTGTATGCCGAGAGAATATGAATACTGCTCTTCCTAAGTGGTACAGAGAGAAGGTCTTATGTTAGATGGAGGCTCAGCTTATGGCAGAAAAATGTGTAGAAAGGACTATAATCATCCTCAGTCATAAAATGTGAATAGCCAGTAACCACCTACTTTTAATATACTTATAATATACTGAACATACAGAGAGTCATAGTCATAACATCAGTAAGATTGTTCTCGAGTGTTCACAGACATTTAGCCATTTTAAAATGAGCCATTTTTTGGGCCACTGTCTGAAATTAATCAACAACAATCTAGAAATGTTCAATTCCACAAATTCTTAAACTCCTAATAATTTCACACAAATCTAACATGGGAAAGTAATTAAAGCGAAAATATATAGATATTTGTTTTAGTTTATCTCAGTCTCACAAAAGCCACAAGAATTTGAGAGAAAACAAAATGCTTGTCAGGGCAAACATACGAGAGGCAAAAGAGAAATCTGGCATGGCCTAAGCAAAGTCATAAAAATATTTTCCCTTTTATTTAATGTTGTCCGTAATTCATTGCCAGGAAAAGCTAATCAATAGCACCTTAATGAAAACTTGAGCCATATTTTATTTTGCCGCAGAGAAGTCCCAGATCAGCATTTGTTGCCTTGTTATGTGCTGGTTTTCACCCTTGGGCTGTTTGACAGATGTGCATCACATTTGCAGATCTCTTAAATATTTGCTCTCTTCAACCACATTTGCCTTATCAAAACACCACAGAGTAGGAGGGAAATTTCTGATGACACTAGCACTGAAGATTCAAAAAGTGATCAAAACAGTGTACATTAACGTTTTATCCTGTCTATAACCTCTGGTAAATATGGCAACATACATCGCCAGACTGGAGTTAACACACTAACACATTGTTGAAGCTTTCCACAAGTGTCATAAATACAGTGAACTCCCCTGAGACTCTAGGTTCATATTGATGTCAGCTTGAGATGAATGCTTCAAAAAGATGCATAGGCCTACATACAGTATATTAAGCACTGTATCTCCTTCAATGGAATTGATTACCTTAAACAAATACATTAGAGGTCTCAGCTGCAAAAAGAGGGGACTAAATGACATGTAAAACCAATCTAAACATTGGAATTGCGGCACATAAAAGTACAATTTACAGAGATAAGTTGAGTCTCAAGCAAAAAGATTCAGTAAACACTGGCTGTTCATACAGTACCATATAGAGAGGCCCACTTGTGGTTTGACTACATGAATTACAGGTATATTAGCTCATAACTGAAGAACCAAGCATTTCCACCTAATGTCTCTCTTTCTCCACCAGCTGATTATAATTAAAATTATACTACACAAAAATAAATGATTAAAACTTGGTGTTTATCCCACATCCTGAGTTACTCTGTAACTGAAATATTTGCTTTTTGTTTTGAAAGACTGGGTCCATCCATAGTTTCCTTTTAATGTATAATATGAGTTAGGCGTTTTATTTTAAACAAGCCTGACCCTGAGGTTACAGTTAATGTTTATTTTTAAGGGCGTCAGAATTATATATGTACATATGTATATGTGCGTGTGTGTGTTTATGTTTATATATGTATATATATATATATACATATACACTATATTGCCAAAAGTATTCACTCACCCATCCAAATAATCAGAATCAGGTGTTCCAATCACTTCCATGGCCACAGGTGTATAAAATCAAGCAGCTAGGCATGCAGACTGCTTTTACCAACATTTGTGAAAGAATGGGTCGCTCTCAGGAGCTCAGTGAATTCCAGCGTGGAACTGTGATAGGATGCCACCTGTGCAACAAATCCAGTCGTAAAATTTCCTCGCTCCTAAATATTCCACAGTCAACTGTCAGCTGTATTATAAGAACGTGGAAGTGTTTGGGAACGACAGCAACTCAGCCATGAAGTGATAGACCATGTAAACTGATGGAGCGGGGTCAGTGGATGCTGAGGAGCATAGTGTGAAGAGGTCACCAACTTTCTGCAGAGTCAATCACTACAGACCTCCAAACTTCATGTGGCCTTCAGATTAGCTCAAGAACAGTGCACAGAGGGCTTCATGGAATGAGTTTCCATGGCCGAGCAGCTCCATCCAAGCCATACATCACCAAGTGCAATGCAAAGCGTCGGATGCAGTGGTGTAAAGCACACCATCACTGGACTGGAGCAGTGGAGACGTGTTCTCTGGATTGATGAATCACACTTCTCCATCTGGCAATCTGATGGACGAGTCTGGGTTTGGCGGTTGCCAGGAGAACGATACTTGTCGGACTGCATTGTGCCAAGTGTAAAGTTTGGTGGAGGGGGGATTATGGTGTGGGGTTGTTTTTCAGGAGCTGGGCTTGGCCCCTTAGTTCCAGTGAAAGGAACTCTGAATGCTTCAGCATACCAAGACATTTTGGACAATTCCATGCTCCCAACTTTGTGGGAACAGTTTGGAGCTGGCCCCTTCCTCTTCCAACATGACTGTGCACCAGTGCACAAAGCAAGGTCCATAAAGACATGGATGACAGAGTCTGGTGTGGATGAACTTGACTGGCCTGCACAGAGTCCTGACCTCAACCCGATAGAACACCTTTGGGATGAATTAGAGCGGAGACTGAGAGCCAGGCCTTCTCATCCAACATCAGTGTGTGACCTCACAAATACGCTTCTGGAAGAATGGTCAAAAATTCCCATAAACACACTCCTAAACCTTGTGGACAGCCTTCCCAGAAGAGTTGAAGCTGCAAAGGGTGGAGCGACGTCATATTGAACCCTATGGATTAGGAATGGGATGTCACTTAAGTTCATATGCGAGTCAAGGCAGGTGAGCGAATACTTTTGGCAATAAAGTGTATATATACACATATACATATGTATATATGTATATGTGTATATATACATGTATATATGAATATGTGTGTGTGTATATGTGTGTGTGTGTATATATATATGTACACAAGGCCTAAAGCCTATAACGGTATACATACCGAATCGTTTCAGTACAGTGCTGTTCAGTTCGGCACACAGCTGTAAATGCAACTTTAAATTCCAGGGAGTTCCACACAGACATATTAATGGAGCGTCCAATGACACAGTATCACATGCATAAACACGTTATTCATATTAATTGCAGATTAATTAAGCATCAGTTTGAAAGCAAATATACATTAAAAATATATATATATACATACGGTATATATATACACACACACACATATATTAGGGCTAATCAGATTAATCACAGGTTGTTGTGGATTAATTTCGATTCACGATTAAATATCATTCATTTTTAATCTAAACTAATCGTGTTTCATTTTGCACGAGCAAACAGACTGAAGAAAGGAGGGAATATATCTACACTGAATGTGTTCCCAGGGTTTTTCCTGCGTTCAAATTTGCGTGGCGGCCGCCTCCAGCTATTTTTGTACCACCCCTAGCCAGAGCGATTGATATTGCTCAACACAGCTCCAGCTGTGTTGATTGAGCGATTGATGTCCCTCTGTGGCAGCTACGTATTTTAACTGCAGTTGCAGCGTTGCGCCACTATTGAGGCGCTATGTCAACAACACTGCACCCGAAAGACCTGAAGCAACTACCGAAGCAGAAACAGATCGAATCGTGTTTTTCCCAGTTTTTTTCCGCTAACTAACTAACACGATAACTCTTAGTTTTAATCAATCATTTCTCATCAATCCACCATTGTTCGTCGATCTGCTCCTCTATACTTGGTCGTCAGGGTTGAATGATGCTGCATCTCCTCCAGTTGGAGACTATAGAAGTGGATATTTGGTGACTGTGGAAACTCCTAAACTGCTCAGGAAATCTCGATTGACAACAGGTGAACTAGAGCTGTGTGATATGGAGGAAATTGTGTATCCCGTTCTGTGTGCTGTTACAGGCCTAATATTTGTTTTATTTTTATTATATTAACAAACCTTTCAATTGTAAACCTTCCTCCTATATGATGGAGGAAACAGGCTCTTGCTGGTTCTTCCCCTTTTGTTAATATTTGGATCATAATTTGTGCCATTTCATATTTCATTTTGCATATGAATCATCAATATTTATATAAAGATATTATTATGTACAGTACTTGGACTGACTTTGACAACCTCTTTCTAAGACTGCAGAACGTAAGACAAAATGTTAGATGCAGTTCAGTGCTTTTGCTAAATTAGACAAAGTGTTTGCTTCTTATTCTTCTGTATCTGTCACATATAATCAAAGCAGACCAGCATTTCAAAGGTATCAAGGTATCAAAAAGTGGAGAGCTGCACGCATACCGACAGGTGAGATGCAATGCTTATTATTTCTAGTGATCCTTGTCAACATACAGCATGCTCTGTTTCCAGTCAGCTATCTATGAACTCAGACTACAATTATCAATTATCAAAATGTCATTTTTTCATGCTCTAATGAACTGGTTGCCACCTCTTTAACACTACTCTGCAGTCCACTGAACCAAACTTTGCATATCCTGACAGCTCACTTCACTTTACCTGTGAAATGGATGAAGCATTTTTGCCATTTATGTTAGGGGCAATGACTGCAAACCTTGAGGAAACTTGTTTAATGCAAGCATTCAGTGCAAACAATGATTCATCACAAAAATAATAATGCCTCAAAGGTCAGGCCATAAAAAACAATATCTGCCCTCTTCCCATTGCCTAGTGCATTAGTTAATGTTAATACCGTGCCGAGCACTCTGATGGCACTGGGCTGGGTTGGAAAAAACTGCACACTGTCAAGAACCTGAGAACACTGACTGGTTTATGTCCTAAAATGATGAACTGACGCCACTGTCGAAACAGCAGACTATCAGCGTGAAAGGGACCATCATTTTGATGATCAACTTACACCAAACAAACCAAGTTTTTTTTGTTTTTTTTAATCCATATAGCATTGCATGAGTGTATACAGAGCTGTCCAGAGGCTGCACGTCATTTGCTCGTATTTGCGTTGTCAGCCGGAGGTGAGAGGGTGGAGATCTGCCAAGCGTGAGGCTCTGGGCCAATGTCGTCAAATCTGACAACTCAGGCAGGCCATGTGTGCAGCACTGCACTTCTAACAGCCAAGATTCCAGATCAAGTAAATCCTAATCAGAGAGTTAGTATGCCTCTAATGTGAAAATTCATATTTCTACTCAGTGTTTCATGTTCAAAAGGGAGCACATATCATTTGGCATGCCTTCATAAAGCACTAGGGCTTCCATCAGTCACTGATTATTGCAATGAGGAATTAAAATCCCCAAACACAAAGGAAGCAGCAGCACATTGCTTTGGCTGTCAGGATTAACTAGTGCAAGTGACCTCAGCCTATACATGCTGAAGGCAGAGGAATCGTGGTCAATTAGCTGGATAGAAATATTCTATCAGACATGCATTCATTGTTGATTAATAAAAATTCAGATGAGCAGTTCCACTTCCATCATACCCCAAATACACCCTTGCATTCTCCATATATATCTGCTAATTTACAGTCAACATATTTGAATACCTAAGGTAACTGGCAGTGACAACCACAATGCACTGCTCTACTACGCTACCGCCAGGCTGCAGAGGGGCTGTCTAGTTTGTCAGAGGAAGACTGGCTGAGGGAGGCGGTGCAGAACTGTTAGTCTTCTCCCCCTCATGGCACACTCTGTTTACGGCAATCCCTCAGGCCATTTGTTTGCAGCACTTCCTTGCCCCACAGTACCATGCATAATGCAGAGATGAAAATGTTAACAGTGGCAAATAAAATCGGCAAGGTGCCCCCACAAATCAGGGCAGTTTAGGAGCACATTTAATCAGCCATGCTTTGGGGACAACATACCGCAATTAATTGTGGCATTTCAAAAAAGATCAGGACCCTGTTTTTTTCAGCACCCTTCCAGTTTCTTGTTGCAGACCAGTGGGCATCTCTTTGAAACATCTCCACATTTTGGCCCAACTACGTGTATCATTTATTTGCTTTCAAGTACATGAGAAGAGAACTCTTGTGGGCGATTGCACATAGTTGCATCAACAAAGCCCACCCAGTACAGAAATAAGAGAAAACATTGCTTGAAAAGGGTCTCCCATGTATTCACACAAGAGGTAATCCGGTCTTGCATTTTTCCAGTGTGCTCCAAGACAAACAAGTTACAGCTCCATTTAGTGGTGTCAAGAAAATAAATAAGTTAGAAATTTCATGTGTGGTGCGCAGATGAGCAACCACAGAAATACCATCACATGCCTTCACATAACTCCTCAATCCCTCAGCAAGACGGCCACAGACAACCACAATATCAGAATTCCAAAGACTGACTGGCAGCCGTCTCTGGACGTAAGGACAGCATTTCTCGCAGATACAATCTGCAGTGCCTTTCAGCACTTCCTGAACACGAGACAGCCTAATCTAATGAACTGAGGGAGTTGAATCTGCTCGTGCTTTTAGCCAAGTGCCAGCATGCCTCCTCTCACATCTGACTGTTGTCAAAAATCCAATTGTTATTTTTATTTCCACTGTATTTTCCCAAAGGTGTGCTCTGCATGGCTTGAGTCATCATTGTTCAAATATTTAGAGAAGAAAAATGCACACAAAAGCTGGTGGCAAGGTTATAGCCGGCCAGACACTCGTCTAGTGCCAACCCCAGGGGAAACTCACAGAGGGCTCCAGAGAGGGGGAACAGAGATGTGCCATGTTGCTGACATGGCAGCCGTCACGTCACACTAACCAGTGAGAGTGATGTGCACAGACAGCTCTGAGATATGTGGAACAGTGTAGTAGCAGGTTTTTTTGGATTACATGACCCACTACTGCCTTCTTTATACCTTCAAGGAGCATCAACATGATGAAGAGTATCAACCAGAGAGAACCACTGATCAGGATCAAGATGTCTAGAAATCTAAAATGTTGCAGTATAAATAAGGCATAAAGAGCAATATTAAGTAGCCTTAATTAATTAACCTTTTTGTCCTTGAGCAGCTTCACATCAGTCAGGTCTGCAGAAACTGTGTGAATTACGCAGATTCCAGACAAAATACAACAAATAATGAACACCTATGCTCTGGAAGCATCAATGATCTCTGCCATCTCAGTGACAATAAGACTTCATAATAAAACCACTGAGCTAAATGTACAGTAAGCATTTATTAATACTACTGTTTTCTTCAGGTTTTTTGTTTCTTGCTTATTTCTGCCAAGTCGGTTTTTTTCTTTTTTTCTTTGTGGGTGCTGGCTGTATATCGCTCCATGTCGAGGACCACAGCTATAACATGTCTTGTGGAACTGCAGGCTTTTAACACAATGCTTCTCTATTTAATGTGCACATCAGGACAAAGCAAGCTAACAGGATAAGCTAAACAAAAAATGGCTCCATATCCATGATAAATCACTGCCACTTTTATAGCCTCTAATAAGTTGATGCAAAGCCATTTTTCTTCCTGCCCATTCAAACATTTAAGGCATATTTACAAGGAACTTGTTAAAATATTTAATAATATTTAGTGGCAATTTCGGAGCAGCCTGTCACTGTGAAATTTATTGGCTTTAAGTGTTTAAAAAGGGGATGACATGAATAACAAACTGTCAAAATTCCCTAATTTGCATAGACAGGCCATAACTCCTGATACCTTGCATTAAAAAAAGAGGTTTTTAACAAAACGAGTCATAAAAGAAGCATTCAAAGTGAGTGATGGCAAAGACTCGTCCACAAAAGTTGCACCACAGAGACAGCTTCCCCCACTGCAGATGCTTCTGAGATCAAGTCAGCCAATAAAAGGACATATATCCTGCTGCTGACTTATTTATCCTGTGTGGATGAGCTCAAGATGGAACATCTCCTACAGGCAAGCTTAATTAATTGTGATAAAGGGGCTAATTCGGAGGCTGCATGAGAAAAGAGAGCCAAACAATAATATTACCCACAAATCATCTCTGTGCGTCAAATATTTCCCCCATAACTTTCTAATACAAAAGCCTCACGTCCAAAGGACTTTGAATTAGAAAGTTATGGGGACGTGAGGCTTTTGTTAAGGACCTTCACGCAGCCAAATCGCCTCGTGTGCATCTCATTCTGATCGCATTCCCATGTCCTCTGTTTGACTCGACAACATGTTGAGCATGTTCGATGCTGCTGCTTTTTCCACCAGATTAAGTGGTTTTCACGATGACACCCGGTGACCTGGGTCTGCCCAGGCCATCCTAGTGAGAAAAGACCCCCATTGACACTGATTGCAAGGCTATGAGTAGTCTCTCCCTTGTGCCCTCTCAGTGCAACTCTAATTAATAGGCAATTCATCTTCTCTGATCTGAGCCAGCACATGGAGTAATATATCGTTAGTTTGGCAAGCGAGCTATTAAAGTGTAATAACCAAGTACCAGCACTCGATTTGGAAGAGTATCACATACTTAACCATGAAGTGGAAACAATTAATTTATTGAAGAATCTCCTGTAACCAATCATTTACTAGCACTCACAAAAGCCATCTCCTGTTGTGTGTGCCACAAGTCAACGACGTGTTTTAGGCTCAGCACCTGAAACCTCTTGCACTACGACCACTTATGTAAAGCTACGCTGTGACACTTTCTGCAAGGTAGGAAGTTCATGACAAAGAGATCCCTGCTCATTTACAGGCTACCTCATCACATTTTACTCAGTATTTCTTCAAACCTGACAATACTAGTTATTATGGTTACTCAGTGGAGTAAATTTAAAGCAGGAAATAAAGATGATAAATCAAAAGATGGGAGGGGCACTCAACAGTTGCTTCATGACATCTTTACTAAATGATCATTAAGACCAACAAACCAAATAATTCATATTTGGAAATCCACAATTTAGAGTTTTCTGTGGGCCTTGATTGCTATTTACTGTTTCATAGAGGACTGAGCAAAGCCAGTTTACACAATAACATACAAAATATAATACACAAACGCGTAGCCAAATCATCATCAACAACAGCTTTGCTTGCCTGCAAATAAACTATCCAAAATGAAAAAAAATATATTCTACACACTGTGATTCACTCTACCAAAAACAACTAATTTTCTTTGTTTTATCTCAGACAATTAAGGAACACAGTTACATAGAAAAACAAGCCAGTGCGTCTTCTTCCTCAATCATGCACCTTCGAACAATAGAGCCTTCCTTCAACCTTTAATAACTGCAAGAAAAATACACAGACTCACTCTTGTGATTTTGACCTGCCCCTAAAGCAAAACCTTTAAAACCCATTATTCTTTTTGCAAGAACTAATGATGTTTTTTGTTTCTTCAGATTAACACACTAATTGACAGTTTTTTTTGGAGGATAGCCCAGATGGAAAAATAAGTACCCCCTTAAAGACCCAACTCCCTTGTTCATTCCCTTAGTTTTTAAGTCCCTTATTAATTAGACTTTCACCAAGTAAAGTATTTTATTAAAAAGATAAAGTTGCTGTACCGTAAAGCAGAACTAGCCTATTGTCTCTAAAGCTAAAATTTTATTCTATAAATAACAGACTTTAATATTATAATTTGCAGCAGGAAGGCTGGGACAAACAGATCCACACAGTACAGTAATTAGAGGGACCCAACAACACCAGAGTTGGTCAGCTCTAACCAGTACTCTTCACTCAAACTGAATAAATACACTAAGACTGTTCACACTACTGTATAGCAAACAGAGGCAACCTCATGCTCAGGAGAGACTAAAGTGTAAATATGTGTCTTACCATATATCTCAGACATCCTGCCACTGTTGCTCAGACGAGAAATAAAGCTGCAGCTAAATATTGACTGTTATGATTATGACTGTTATTTGGCAATCAACATTATAAGATATGAATTGTGTGGGACGTCTACTCCTTTTGTTGCTTTAACCAAAAAATAAATACTTGGTACTAATTTTTCAAGAAATATATTTATGTAAGAAGTATGTTCATTAAGATGATGAGATATGGATGTTTGGAAAAGAGGGACACATTTTACACTAATCTAGTGCAGCATCAGAATATTAGAAATGGAAGTTAGAATACTGCAATGCTGAGAGTGCAGACAGTTAAATTACATTGACTAGCATCTCTTTGTTGAATTCAATGCAACTATTATTTAATTTCAAAATTGAAACCATTCAAGGATAAAAGTCAGTTTGAAGGAATAAATTATAATGTTCTATCATCAACCAAAGAAAAACATGGTCAGTGAAACCTTCTTACTCTATAACTCAAATCAGAAAAATCTGAAACGAAAAATCAAAAAGTACTTCAGTTTTGTTGCTGATAAATGCCTTTATTATGACCATCTAATACTGTAAAGCAGAGCTGTGTGGGTGCTTCATACTTTCCTAAGGTATTCAGCTGCTTTTAACCATAAATCTACAGTGAAAATAGAGAAAAAGGCCTCATGAAAAGATCTCATGGGTCTATCTCTGGATGTGAGTATCTGCAGAGGAGGTCAACATAACATCTACTCAAGTGTGCAGGTCAAAACCACTGTCATGTCAGTCTGTTATGATGCTGAGATGAAGGCAACACTTAAACAGAGGACAGACAAACACAGCGTTAAGGTGCCTTAAGTTGCCAGAAAAGTAATGTATCATCCAAGGAGGGTCATTATGGCACTTCTACAGTAACTGCAGTACAGCCAGCAAATCACAGCCAATTAAGAACCCTTTAAACTTACAAGACAAGCATCAGTTGTTGTGCTGTCCATAATGGGGTTTTATGACTGTGAAGCAGTTCTGATGGCTGTACTGGTCTTGTGATAAATGTTAAATTTTACAGGAATTGGAGGAAGTGCACTGATGAAAACTAAACAGATCATTTGGTTTTTCAAAGACAGGGAGAGGATAAAAGAGGCTTTGAGCTGCATGGTTGATCCACTTATTTCATGAGATTCAAACTTTGTTCTTATTCTGCGCGATAAACAATTCAGGCCTGTTTCCCAAATTTTTTTGTGTCAGTTTTCTGTTTTTTTGCTAACGAGATGTCCCTAATATGCACTGGAATCTCATGTGAATAAACAATTTGTTCCACAAGGAACTTAATGATGTATACCAAATGTGGGGAAAAGCTTTGGAGGCACAGCTTTTTAGACAAACATAGCCAGTGACAACATTTTCTTCACAGTTTGCCATTTCTGTCAACAAATCATGTCGTATTCGCATTTTTGCTTATGTAGGACAGAAAATGGAAAAAAATGCCACTGAGCAAGAGGGAACTTGTGATGAATAGACAAACAGAATTCTTGTTGTCTTGTTCCTCTATACATATATATCAGTTTATTCTAGCTGAATTTGCGCCACTGTGTCTTCCTATGAGCAGACCCCAGTCATCTTTAAAATGGCTCCATTTAAAATGCAATTTGATTATCTGCCAAATTGCTACCAAGTCTCTCCCTTTGCAACCTGGGGATGGGGGTAAAATTTTAATTAGCATTTGTGCATAAAAGAAAGGTCTTTGTTGCATTTGGAACACAGCATCCCAGAATGACCACCACTTTCAAAGAATCATTACCCTAATGATTTCAAACTAATAGATCCAAAGGGAGAGGAGCAATCCTGGCATGGAGGTCTTCAGTGGCACTGAAAGAAAACCCACAGGATATGGCATGTTTAAATAATCCAAAACTTTTCTTTAATCATAGTTTAGAAAATTGGCTGGGACCTTCAGCAGGAGACAGCTGTTCTGCCCTGCAGCCATTTAATGAGATTCACTGAGGGCTTCCCTTAAATATTTACACTGTCCCATGGAATGGCAATATTGTCCTAGAATGGGGAGATAAGAGCCATGGATGTGTGGTGAAGTTCTCCTAATCAATTTGTTAATTACTGGACCAGCTATAGGAGAGGAGAGAGGTGCCCCTTCTGGCAAGCTGTATCCTCACAAACGCTGAAAAAAATATTTACTCCCTTAGCCAAGAGGAATTGTGAAGTGGGATTACAGCAAAGAGCTGATTGAGACAGAGCTGTGTTGTGGTGGAGGTCGTAGGTCTCAAAACATAAATGGATCTCGCAGGACCTTCACCTTTGCATCTGCTCAGGGAACGAGATGGCAGATTCTTACAGACTTGGCACAAAAAGACCTGACTGCTATAGCTACAGATCAACAAATATTAATGAGACTTCTATCCATCCATCCATTTTCTACCGCTTATCCTCAAATATTGTCCAGTGGGGACTGGAGCCTATCCCAGCTGTTTTAGAGTGAAAGTCTCCAGTTCATCACAGGACACATATGGCGCTTTTCCACAGGCGCGGTACGGTATGGCTCTACACGGTTGTGGCCGACCGCCTTCCATTGATTGGCCAACGAGTGTCGTCATTGGAAGCGTCATTGGATGCAGGACGTCCGATTGCACAGTAAAAGCCAAAAACAACTCGACTCTGCCATTTTTAAAACCGGCAACTGCTTCGCTATTTTTACACTTCCTGGAGTGTTCTCTGCCTCTCGTCTTTCACTTTGTGCATGACAGAAAATCACAGAGTGAGCAACAAATACATGATCGCTTCCTTGTCATCCATTGTTTGTGTTGTTTTTCTTCTTCTTCCCGGTTTTCTGTGTCGCATGTAAATCAAGTTACAACAGTTTCGCGCTGCCGTATGACGACCCCGCCCACGCTGAGGAGGTACTCAGTTGTAATGGAAAAGCAACAAAACTGGGCCATGCCGTGCCGTTACTGTGTAGTGGAAAAGCGGCAATAGAGACAGACAACCACTCACATTCACACCTACGGTCAGTTTCCATCCATCCATTATCTACCGCTTATCCTCATAGGGTCGCAGGGGGGCTGGAGCCTATCCCAGCTGTCTTAGGGCGGAAGGCAGGGTACACCCTGGACAGGTCGCCACCTCATCGCAGGGCACATAGAGACAGACAACCATTCACACTCACATTCACACCTACGGTCAGTTTAAGTTAGACAATTAACCTAATCCCCATGCATGTTTTTGGATGGTGGGAGGAAGCCGGAGTACCAGAGAGAACCCACACAGACATGAGGAGAACATGCAAACTCCACACAGAAAGGCCCTTCTTGCTGTGAGGCAACAGTGCTAACCACTACACCACCGTGCCGCCCCCTGAGACGTCTAGTTCTTGCATAATAAATCACTTATTGTGGAAGGTAACACATCACATGTATGCACTATACACACTGCATAATGAATTCTGAGACAAAGCAAATACAAGTTTGTATGAAGATTATGTATGTAGAAAATATATGTATTGAAATACTGAGCGTAGACAAGACTTTAATACTGATAATATTGTAGGAGCAATATGGATATCCTTCCCTGGTGATGGGCCAGGATGCCCACACATTGTGCCAGACGTTAGAGTTGTGTGTTTGAAGCCAGCTTTGTGACCCTCCCTTCAACCTCTGGGACTGAGGGCATCCCTGGATCTGTCAGCAGACACTGCCCACATCCTCTGCAGGGTTGGGGGCAGAATCTGGTCCACCTCTTCAATGCCACATTATCTATAAGCCTACTTCCCTGTCCTAAGGCCAGAGGTCACCATCAACATAGCCTAGAGGGTGGGACCACAAGATAATGGCAGAAGGAATAGTAGAACAAGTGTCTTTGATGAGATATGAGGCAGAGAAGAATGGTTTGTTTGTTTGTTTCTGCTCAAGATGTGTTTAAACATCCTGCCAAACCAACCTGTTTTCAGTCTGCATCCAATATTATCTGAATTAAGCTACCTTATTATTAGAAATATGTAAGAAATTACTGCAATGCCGATTGAATTAATATTGCATGATTCAAAATAGAAAAGTGTAAAAAGACTCTTAATCATTAAAAACCCTGCCAGTTTTATTTAGAGCTAGAGCTGTGCCTATTTGGGGAATCTGCAAACACTTAAAGGGACACTATGTAATTTTTTAAAGTATTTTATTACCTCAAATCAACGTCTTCATTCATAAATAGATCCTCATTGGTGTAAAATAACCTATGCCAGCAATCTGACTTATCCTCCTGGGTGAATAATCAGTTATCTGTCTTTACATAGAGTGGGTCATACGGAGGCTTCCATGTCTTTCCAGTCTATCAAAAACTACGAACTGCTGAGAGGGGACATAAAGCACTACCTGCTAGTACCCATAGGACAAAATGCATTTCCACGTTTTGCGATTCACTTTTCACAGAGAAGCAAGGTGGAGACGCCGGTTTTACTTACCCGGCACTAAACTAAAACCTGCACTGCACTTTCGGTCATAATACAAGACCATATTTATGCCGCGCGAATCCTCATCGGCAAAAAAAGCGTAAAAGGGCCATAAAATGACTGCCGCCCCAGGCCGAGGATCCGCGGTGAGTGGCCGCCCAGGCGCACCCCATGCCTGTCCACGGACGGCCGGGGCCCGCCGGGAAGTCCTCTGAACCAGAGGAGGGCTGTGGAGGTCCGGGGAAAAAAAAACGGAGCTCCGGGCCGTGGGGATCCACAGTGATAGTGGCCGTCCGGGAGCTGACCCATTCCGCTTACCATAGTTCCAACCATGTTATAATGCATGCAAAGTCAAATTTAACCACTAGATGGGGGAAAAAAATTACAGAGTCCGTTTAAAATCAGATAATAACAATCACACTCCATGTTTTTCCCCGATAATAAACAAGGCCACAGAAAAAAAACTTTAGAGTATTTATGGTCCATTTCCATGTCACTGTGTTCATTTTTTTTGATCGACTTGTTTCCCTAACTCCCACAGTCTCTCCAGCGTCCCTCCAGTGTAACTGAGCTCATGGATCTGAGCTCAATCCCTCTGAGAACTGAGGCAAAAACAAAAACACAAAAAACCTGTTGCTGTGACATTTTGTTCCCTCTCACCTCAACGCATGCCAGTCACAATGGACCGGTGTGTGGGGGATCTGAGTTGAGATCACCATGGTGATGGCTCTCTGGCTCCCGAGGCTCCCTGGAGGGGGTTGGAGGAGGTGGGAGAGTAAACACAGTCAGCTGAGGAGAATGGTGAAGAGGAGATGATCCTAAAAAGATCATCTTTATCTAACAAGGCAACATTTTCAGCCCAGTCAGAGTTCAGTCCATGTCCACGTACATGTCTATGTAGCTCTAAACTGTGCATGCCGTAAACAGAACTGATACCACCGCAATCAAAAGAGGCCGACCTGCTTCACTCCTTAACCTTTGAAAGGGCAGAAAATAGAACAAAACAGTGCAGGTTCATGAGCAAAGGCCTGAACATCTGTCACTGTGTAAATCAACCTTACATGACAGAAGGACACAGAGATGGCATTACACTGAGCAAGACAAAAGCAAAGATATGACTCATAAGTTAAGTCCATCCAACACAAATGACATCGTTCATCGAACATTTGTTCAAATTTACACTACATTTTAAAACATTGCTTAATATTGACTATTGAATAAGACAACGTGACAAAAAAACACTCACATTACTGGAAGTATAAAAATCACCTTCTGCTGTGGTTTCACTGCAGACTGAGATTAATGTGCCAGACTTGTCTCGCATGTGATTTGACTAATGAACAGGAAACTGCATAGGGTGACACAAGACCTGACTGTACATGTCATAATGTATATAAATACATACTGCATTGGATTTCCATTAAAGCAACATGGTTGAACAACTACTACAAGTAGCTGGCAATTTGTCAAATGAGTTAATTGGTCACCAGTTCATCCAATTCATCTTAATGCTTGTTTCTGGACCACACCCAAAGAACAGTGAATTAGGCATGCACTGCAGTCAGTTACTTTGAGACTCAATCTATAGTGGTGAATGGTGCCAAAATCTGAGCTGTTCTATCCTATTTTTAGTCAAGCTTTTCATGAGGAGCACATGAGGAGTACTTCAGTTCTTGTTGAATTCCACCTCACAAATCACATTCTTTGCTTAAGCTTATGGACCAAATCTGTCTGTTTTAGGGAGATGCAGAGCAGTTTCCTCACTTAATAAAGGGCTTAACCTCTACACAGCATCTGAATGTCCTCACCGTCTCCTTAAAGATCTATTCTTAACAGTGCTCTTCTGGTCCTTTCCCTGTCCCAAAGTGGCCAGCTGGGAACACTGACGTCCCTGCTAACCTTGGCCAGTGTAAGGATTACCGTGCATTTACACTCAATGCTCCTTCTTTCCTTAAGACTTATTAGGAATGATAATGAGCTCGGAAAGGAGCAGCATATCCCTCTCAACTCGGTGAAGGCTCTTCTCTGTCTTTCTATCCATTCACTTGTCTTATTTCTCTCTATTCTTCATCTGCACCTTTCCTCCAGTCTCTCTCTTTCCCCATCGTATTGAAAGGACCCAGGACAAATTACCAAAAAGGCCATTTTCATCTATGAACTGCAGTATTTAATCGATACTTATTTCATGCCTTCAAAATCAACCCTATATTACTGTTGTCTGTGTGATTTGTTTATTTTGCTCTGGAATATTCTTCCAGTCCAATGGGTGGAAATACATGGGATGCAATTCACCTTGAACCTCCATTATATTGGATTTCTCTACTGGCTGATCAAGCATGCAAAAAGGACATTTCCTTAGCAGTAAAATAAAAACAATAATGATGATTAAAAAAACATGTGTGCTATTTGTGCTGGTATAATGGTACATGTTGAAGGCAATGTATTTTTTTTTTTTTTACAAAACACTATGGTTGTGCTGGTGTGGATTTGTATGTAAAATCATTACACTGAGGGCCATTGATAAAGCTCCTGGCTGGGAAACAAAAGTAATGGCTCCTGAAGCCTGTCAAATGCCGCCCGGGATTACTGACACTTATTTGACCTGAGGTCCATAGCCAAGGTCAGACAGAACAGGAATATACATGGGTTTAATTCTAAACACTCCTTGACAGATGCAGATGGGTACTGATGAGGCACGAGGCATTTCACTGACTGATAGGGCTGCAGGAAATAAGAATGTTGCAGGCATTGCACGCTGATTAACCAATGACATTCTCAAATAGTTGAATGAACCATGAGTACAGCACTAGAGGCAACAATTCAAGTGTCATTGTAAAGAGAGAGACATGATCAAAAGACCTAGAGAACCCCATCTAGACACACTGAATGAAACACAAACCAAATTTACAATTAAAACAGCACAAATAGACAAAAAGCATCTCTGCTTTCTCAGCCCGGGAGATTTACCAAGCGCCCCTTTTGCCTATAGTGGCAATGAAAAATTATGCCAGGAGGCAGGGAGCAAGCGAAAGAGAGGTAGCGAAAGAAGGGACAGTATGTTTGACAGATGGATATTGCACTGTCTCATCAATGCCGAAGAGAGATGAGAACCTGTGCCGTCAGTCTGACAGTGAAGGCTGGCTGGCGTCCAGCTGGAGATGGACCTTCGGACAGCAGACGCATGCCGTCACGTTCCAGTTACACTGAGGTGCACATGTGATGAAGAGCTGGAAACTGCTTCAACTGATCACTTCACAGCTCTCTGTGCACACACTACATGTACAATACCCCTGCAATGCACTGAGGTGAACTATTGTAGTGTCACCTGCAGTACGGTGTAGGTTTTTTTCTCATGAAATAGGAGACATCACTAATGTAAACTTACCTTTAGTCTGGCTAATGCTTTCTATTCTAATCACACAAATTGCAAGGTGATTTCATGTCTAAACATGTGTTTTTAAGCTTGCCTGTTTAAGTGTCAAGTGTGTGCTTGTTTTGCATGCATGAATACATCTGCAACAGTTAGGCTGCACAGCTGCTGCATTATGAGCGTATTATGGAAAATACCTCAGAAATGCACACTGTGCACATGACACCTCTTTTATTTAATCTATAACTGATTTGTGAGACAAAAAAAAAAAAATAAAAGCACCAATGGGACAAAAATGGAACAAAAAATTTAATGTTTACCTTGTGTTGTACTAGGCAGTGGCATTTTTAATACAGAAGACGGCTTTCCATGAATGATCTGTTTAACCAAAGACAGGAGAGAGAGAGCGAGAGAGAGCGAGAGAGATAATTAATTACTTTTGTGAGCTATTGCATGGGAGAGACAATAAACCTGCCTGGTCGCCATGGATATGACATATTTGCTCTGAAAACAACACAATAATTAGCAAAGGAGAAAGATCCGGAGAGAATATGAGAACTCTGCCAGCGATCTATTCCTGCTCTCATCTTCATCCGAGAATAATAACAAACACAATGGCAAGCGATCACAGACATTAATACGTTGAGTGGAGAACTAACAGTGACCCTTTACAGAAACATGTGAAACTAAATCTCACATCACAGCAGCGTTTTGTAGAGATCACAGGTACCCAAACAGGCAGGATATATAGTGTTTTTAAGCTGATTGTTTGTTCTACAGGAGGTAGAAGTCAGAAAACCTGCCTAAGAGCCACTGTGAGCAGAGACTGCAGACATGTCTTATTTACCATAGTAAATACGGTGAGAGGAACCTGCCAACAGTTAGCACAACATTTAGGACAAACCATCCCACACTGCTTAATGATAATGTCACATTTAGGATGATATATAATTATGGTATTTAAACATAATATCCTGAAATTCCAAATAATTAAGACATTTTGATGCATTTTAGCAGGTTATATATCTGACACCACAGCCCCAATTAACCATAGTTAAACCATAGTAACACATAGCCTACATATTATTATTATTATTATTACTAGATTAAAATTTACAGTCTTCGACAGCAGCAACATCCGCATTTTAGGCTTTGAATACTGATTCCATTAACAGTAGCTGCTCTACTTGCGGTAAAAGGCACTGTGTGGAGGCTACTACCTGTTCAGGACTTTCACCAAGTTTTTTTCTCCACTAAAAGCGGCACTTTCTGGAGTCGCAGCCAAAAGTCGCTCGTTGTTGTGAGGAAGTGTTTGCGGACAGTCATGACTTATAAACTGTAATAAGAAATCCCTCATATCATCCTGTTTCCTCTGCTCTGTGCTTTATGTTGTGGGAATGAGAGCTCGTCCTGACTGAAAGTACTTTAAGGGGACAAGTTCTTCTCCTCTCCGTCCTTAACTTCCAGCTGATCGCCTGCTCTTTCTTCCAGCCTCTGCCGGCTTGGGGTGAACTGACAAACTTTGTGGAGAGGTGGCTCCTCTCCCCGGCAGAGGCTTCACAAACACACCGTCTCAGTCGCTCCGGACCTGCCGCCGCTGCTGTCTGGAGACGGTTTTACCGACAAGTCCTCACGTCAAGTCTCTGTCCTTTCTTGTCATTTCTTTTCTCTTCAAACTGCTTAATAGCGCTCGTTTTCAGTGTCACCGCGGCAGCGAGGAGCACTTTTATCCGGATAATGTGTTTGGAAATGTCCAGTAACAGTTGGGAGGGAAAAGAAAACTCTTACCTGAGGTACTTCGCTGTCTGTCGGATCATAGGGACGGGTGTTTACCATGGATATCGTGAGAGCTTTCATGAATAAAGTCACATTTTTTCAGTTTTTTTGTGTTTTATTGTAGCATTTTCTAATTTCTTACGGGGCGAGTCGCCCGGAAGAGCTGCCCTGGAGACCGGCTCCAAGAGGAAGAGGAGCGCCTAATTGAATTCCTGGGTTCGCAGGTGTTGCTGGGAAAACCTGGACCGGAGTCCAGTGGTGGTCTCTGACAGCTTGTCAGTTTGACAGTTTTCTCTTTTACCATCTTTTATTTCATATAACACCACATTAGGACATTCTGCATATTTTACACTTTTTTGATTCATGTACAGCTATTCATGTGTCAGTTGCAGGCTACACCACACAACAAAACACTCTCTCTCTCTTTCTCTCTCTCCACACACACACACACACACACATAAGGGTATATATATATATACAGTATACACTTAGATGACAAAGTGACTGCAAAGTCAGTATGATATTTCTTTAATATAATTATTACATGTCATATATTACAAGTCATATTGAATTGCTTTTACATTCCTCATTGTTTTCCTTTTCTCACACCTTTCCTACCACCTTCTATACAAAAATAATTTACTGTAAAATATTCTGAGCATGAGGCTCCT
The DNA here is from genome assembly GCA_029721515.1 of Synanceia verrucosa. Classification (NCBI taxonomy): domain Eukaryota; kingdom Metazoa; phylum Chordata; class Actinopteri; order Perciformes; family Synanceiidae; genus Synanceia; species Synanceia verrucosa. Next base: position 26,620,748 of record CM056561.1, read on the forward strand.
TGAAGGTATTGTAGGAGCAAAGCCCACAGGAATACTGGGGCTGTGATAATGTATTTTAAACTTGAACTTTCCTTATCTAAATTCTGCAGTCTTGTGAACTATTGACAAACAGATTATTGCCAATTAGCAGTTTTGTGATGTGTGCTGTTGTACATAATAAAGAATCGAGAGGATCGATTGCAAAGTCAACTGACAAGGTAGGATAGTGCTTTCATGTCTAACTTCCACATGTAATCTAGGATTCAAGGATTGTGACCTACTGCTTGGTATCCCTTCAGTACATTTATGATATTTGTTAATTGATTTGTGGTATTAGAATGATGTCTCCTTAAATCATAAATTGAAAAAGCACACATCATGAAGCATATATTCCCCCCACAGTCACCGCAGAGCATCCCATCCATCAGTGGGTTCCTCCTGATGTTGCAATACTGTGATACAGAATAATAAAGAAGTAAGAAAGACCAGAAAATCAATAGATTATTCTGCAGATCACTTGATTCAGTAATGATCCAGTCCATTTATTGCCAGCCGTTGATTCATAAGGCCTGCTCTCAAGGGCGTGCCCACCCCACCTCTGCCCTGCTGACTCCATTGGTACTACTAATTATAAAACATTGAATTGAACAAGTGAATTATATGGTGGTCCATGGTTAGAATAGTCATGCAGTTTGGTTAATCTAAAAGGGTTTTGTTTCATCCTGAGACAATGTACGTAATTTTGTTTCACTAGTAAAGTCAGAAATCAAAATCATATCAAATTATATAGAAATTTATAATATTATTATGCCAAAAGTATATAATAGGAACAGATAGTGACTTCATAAAACTTCAAAGCTGTGTTATATATGATTAATCTTGTTACCAAGCCAGTCACTACTACAGTGAAGACAACCAAACTATGAGGAAAAGACTTTTGACATGATGGTGCAGCAGCTTCTCGCAGCTGTTGCTCAACAAAATAGCTCTGGCACACAACTGCTCCTAAAGCCACAATATCTCAATTGTCTATTTCTGCACTGTTAAAGAAGACACTCACCATATGGCTATGGAGACTGAAGAAGGAATATTTTTTTCACTGGGACAGCTGTTACTCCCTGCTCTTCGTCTAAACACATCCTGGCTTGACCTAACTCACTGTTCGACACACTGAACTGAAATTGATTTTGAGCTTAACAATAATTAATAATTATATTGCACAATTTTGAAAATGTCAGGCTGTTCCTTTAAACACTTTTACCAAACATGTTGGTGTTTTTAAACCAGTGTTCCTTGGGAGTTGGCCTGGTGTGCTGTGTTAACCTGCACACACAGTTAAAGTGAATTAATGCAAGTAGAGCATTTTTAGTAGCCCAAAATGACACTGGTGCTGTCATGTGATAACAGATCTCCTCATCTTCTTTTTGTGGCCCGTTCTAAGCCAGCAGAGATTTCTAAAATAGCTTTAGCGGCGGTTCAAAGCAACCCTCCAGCTTTTAAGAATAAATTATATTAAAAGAAATTGGCCAGGTGCAAATACCTGTTTTATGATCATCAAAACAAGCTCTGAAAGTAAGTGATACACAGTGTTTTTGAAGGCCACACAGTTAAGCATGAGTGTGGTAATGTTTAGTTTCATCACATTTTCATCATACATTATGTCCCATGGCAAAAAATATCATACACTGTATGCGTCTAGCTGTAGAGCATAGCACCACACACACAAGTTGTGTTTTTAAAAACATTGTGAATATGCACCATTTTTGTGCCACAAGACGAAGACACAAGCCTGCCTCAAGCCTGCAAACCACTCACCGGTAGGATCCTCATCAAGGTCGACTTATTTTCAGTCACATTGCATGAGGGGGCAGATGAACTGGCATTCACCTTAATTAAATAAAGACATGTACAAATGTCCTTTAGCAGGTGGCTGTCTCATGGAAGTTAACGGTGGTGGCAGCTGCCTATGTATGGCAAACAGGGAGCTTTTTTGAAAAGTGATGGTGCCTGGTGAGGGAGGAGGGGAAGATTGGACAGCTGTCGCCATATACCCACCTCTCACTGTGCTGACGTAGAGCTTTTGCTCGATCAAGCCTTTGTATATATTTTTCCAGAGCATTTCAACAGAGTGTTTGAGGCCTCATGGAGAAACATTTGGTGTGACAGATGTACGCAGCACATGAGCAGCAAGAGTGGATGATGCTTTGTGTCAAACTTCAGGGATAAGCATGAATATCTCATGACCTCAAAAGAAATTAGTGAATTATAACAGAAGATATTCACTCATTCCTGTTTTGTACTAAATTAAATACACAGTGATAAATGTTGTTAAAAGTCTGAATGAACAAATTAAATGAAATGGTTGTTTGTATTTTCATCCCAGGGCAATATGTTTTCTCCATCTAAGTTATTTACACGTTTGGCAGTGGACAATGAGAGGTAGGTGGCTACTTCCTCAGTCACTTCCAACAGGAAATTAAGGTGTGGGTCCTCATGAAAACTGTGGTATCGCATCGTTCTTAAAGGTGCTCTGTATTATTCAGAGCATTAACATAGCAGCAAATAACTGCATGCTATAGAGGAGTAATGTCAATCTGAGCAGAGAATAAAGGTGCTTTCCCCCGTCATCCCAGCTACTCCGTGCTTTGTTGGGCTGGCCGGCCTTTCTGTTTGGTTCTGCACTCATTTGACAGTCACAGCTGATAACAGAGTCCCAGCCGGCGCCAGCAGTGAGGAAGCATAACACCAGCTCTCCTGTGGATGCTGTCACCATGTTGAGAGCTTTGCAGAGACAATGGAAATTCACAATCTTGAATGTAGGACTTTTAATGCTTCTCAGAACCTACTGTAGACTCTGAGGTGAAAGATTCTGTATCTGAAATATTGAATGGAAATGTTGTCAATGTGCATAATGGTCATTATAGGAGGAAAGAGCTTTCATTTCTAAATTTAAAAAAAAAAACAACTTTGTTACATTACATTCTCAGCTGACAACAACTGCACCATATGGTAAATCCAAGATGCGCAGGTAAAATCTAATTTTAATACATTCCTAATCAGCTTGGAGGGACACTGAAACAACATATTTAATAGAAATGTGAATGAGTCAGCAAGGTCTTTCCCAGCTGTGGTCTTTAACAAAATTTGAGAGGCATACAACAACACTGCAGTCAATGTCATGTTGAGTTGCTCCCTCTGTCTCCAACAGAGCGAGAAAAGGACAGACAAATAAGGAAACATGGTCATCTGTTTCAAAAGAGCTGAAATCTAATCTCTGGGGAGAGGCATAGTCGGAGGCACTGTATAGTACATATCATCTTCCTCTGATCATTCATGCTTTCTAATTACAGAAGGTGAGGAGGGCCATAATTTTATCGTATTTGTTTTGCATCACTGCAAAAATAGAAAATGAGGGCTCGCCAAGCTGCACCAATTTACTTCATTTCGACCTTGATTAAAAGAAAATTAATTGCCACATCTCTCATTATGTTGCAGGCAGCATTTGATGACGCGAATGGAAAAACGAAAAAAATAAGATGTAAAGCTCAGAGGGAGCATGAGCTCGACCTGGATGTCCAGGAGACAGCACACTTATAATGATGAAAATAAACAGGTTGTCTCTCCACCACCTCAAGGAATTGTTGTGAAATGAAAAATGTTACAATACTGTGATTGAAGAGTCTGGATTAAGGACATTGTGAAGCTTTGAAAAAATATTTGTGGATTGAATAGACAGTTTCCAGAGCTCATCTATCAATTTTTTTTATGTTTTTACAGCAAACAATTGCTTTTAGGATCTGGAATATGAAACAGCAAAACAAGTCATTTCTTGTAGTTGTTCCAGAAATTTGCCCCTTGCAAATTATCACAAACCAAATATTTAAATGGTATTTACATCCCTCAAGCCCCCACGGGTTCTCTCCTCCTTAAGACACCATATGGCTGAGTGGATCAACTTCAGAAGTTTTCAGTGACCATGGTGTATATGATTACATGAGAATTTCTCTGAGAGAAGGCTTCCAGGCGGACTAAAATGCTAAGTGCTATTTTTGCAACGAAATTCTCCTTCATGTGGCGGCACCTGTCTCCCTGGGAGAGTAAACAGGGCAGACTCCTGACATACGTACACCTGATTCTAAAATATTTATTAGCTTTACACTCTTTGAAGTCATAGTCTGGGACAAAGACTAATTTGTTCCTCTTGCACTTGTTTTGCTGCTTATTCCTGTCTGCTTCAGCTGCTTATCTGTGATGGTGGTGACATTAAATGCAGCTAACTCCAACATTTATTTGTGCTGACCTCACACAGGTCAACCTGATGGCTTTTCATGGTTGAGCCCAAACAACAGGACTAAGTTAATGTTTTGCTGTTGTTGTGAACTTGTGAATGTGAATTTTTCATAACCGGCTCAGTGTTTGTACACGAGCGAGAGCGTTTAGGGGAGCGCCCTTACTTGCAAACCGGTGTGTGTTGGGAGGGATCATTATTTGGCATGCCTCGTCAAGCCACCATGAAGGCAATGAGGACATTTGAATAATTGATTGAAATAATGTAAAGTAATCCAGCCAGCTTTCATTCTTGGCTCACCTGCTCCTCATTCTAAGGCTGCTCTCAGTTGACAGGGGACAGGGAGGGACTTTTAAGGACATAGGAGTGACATGGAGGAGCACATTTATCTGCCATTACCCATCGTCTCTTATTTCTCCACTGCTCATACCAGCGATGTTGTGATAAATCAAATGGTGTGTTTATACTGTATGAGGTGTTCAATGAATGTAAATATAATTCACAGTATGTTTATGTTGTTGAAGTAAGTGAACTGTTTCAGTGGTAAAAATGTGGTTAAACTGGTTTTAGGTTGGTTTCTCCCCAGCTACTGTAATATACTGTACGTATAGTACATCCTGTTGTTACTGCATGAACATGAAATTTTTTACTTTAAATGTGGCACATTACGTGCACTAAGACGTTATGAGAAATGATTGTAAAGAGTATAAGTGATAACCTTTAGGGGTTTGAAGAGTAAAGCACATTAGTTACACATGACTGAGTGCCTTTATTTAGACTGTATTTGAGCAATGAGCTTCGTCACTGTTTGTCTCACACTGCGATAAAGTTGTATGATTGACCATAATTATTCCTCTGGGATCGGAGGGCTCCTTCTATTCAATTTTTCAACTTTCAAGAAATGCATGAAAAGATCACTTCATTTTTTTCCTCTGGGTTACTGGAGTTGTTGCAGGTGTCATAAACAGATGCATGGAGACACACCTGTGCTCCACCTAACACCTGGCAACTGTACAATCCTTTTTCTCCCTGCTGTAGGTTCATAGTTTTTCCTCACCTGTGTACTGTTTCAACAGTAAATTGGTGGTTGCTTAACTCTGAGGATACGTGTTGAAAATGTTCCTGGCAGGCTCTGCTGTCCCCCTCTCCCCACTGCATTAGCTGAAGCACATGGGAAAAGCTACGTTCTTTTCAGCATGTCATGCTGAGTGCTGTTTGGACACCATATCACTTGATGCAACTTTTATCCTTGAAAGCTTCATTGAATGCCTCAAACCCCTCTAGCAGGGGCACAACTTGACATGTCTGTCCTCACTACAGCTGTCATGGTGTAGTCTGTCAAGGCTTTGTCATAATTTAAAAAGTGTTTAAAATAACAGATTACCATATTGTTTTTAAATGGCGAGGTTTCTTTATGATAAGGCAGCTGAGCCAGTTGTCCCCTCCTCACTGATCCAGCTCCACTGAAAGTGTTCAGTTTTAGGACACAGGGGTCACACCTGTTGTGGAACTTGATAGAAGGATATTTATAAACTTTCTGAGCTCAAAATTCCTCCTTCAGAGAAAATGCTGACACATAAAGAGAGGAGAGGTCGGCTGAAATGCTTGTTTATGAACACAGCAGCAACTGGAAAATCCATATAACTGAAATGAGGAAATTAACAAGCAATCTGATCTGGAGACATGCAGGGTTTAAGCAGAAGGACGAGAGCTTTGGGCAGTCACGCAGAGTAAATTTCCAAGCTGTGTCATTATCATTACATTGTCAAGGTTTACAAAGCAAACAGCATACTTTAATGAATTTAAAAGGAATCTTGTAAAAGTTAAGTATTTTGTGCATTTTTGAAGCTGTAACCCTCTGTGGGTCATCTGTGTTTTCTGGCAGCGCTGTACTTTTGACTGCTACCGTTGTGAAAACACTCTTTAAATCACGTCGCACTGTGTATTCTGAATGACCTTCACCGAGCCTTTGTGGTAATTTGAAAACTAAACACAACACAAGGACAGCTCTCTGCTAAATGGCATGCATTGCTCCCAAAAAAAGGCAAAAGTCACGATCACATCTGAAGGGGAGCGTCTGAATACACTGCCTAACTTTAGGTACTGAGTTATGGACTAGGAGATATCTGGGTGGGCTCATGTGACGTATGAAAAGTTCTGGAAATGCTGAGTGGATTTGAGGGAATACATTGTGGCTGTGGGGCAGAGTCCTGCAGGGACTGACTGCATGACAGCTGCTGCTTGACAAGAGTCAGATGAACTTGTTTGAAATGTTTTGTGACTTTTCAGTGCTTGGGAACTATTTTTTTTTTCTGTTTTAACAGAACTTCTATTTTAATAGAACTGAAATACCTGCAGGGTAGTGAAGCACTTTTGACCTTTAAAATCTAAGAATGCATTTTTCCTTGTGCTCCTTTTATAAAATGTTTACACCTAACAAATCAGACAAATGTGAAATTAATGCAGTATCAGAGGAGGTCTTAAGCCAGTATAATTTGGAGAAGTGTGCTTCAGGTTGTTCAGCAGGAAGGCACTAATAGAAGGATCATCATATTCTGCTGAGCCCCTCTCTCCGTCACTCTTGCTGTGCCATGTAATGTAATGTTGTTCCTTTAACATTTAGCAGGGTTCAAGTCATTCTGCACTGGTCAGGAAATTGTAAGGACCAGTTTGCGCACAAGTAAGCAGATACTCCACACTTTATTATAGACATCTGGGTATAATATTAGTCATCTCTGCCAATAACAGGCAAACCATGTGACAAGGGCGCAATACCAGACAAATCGATGGCACAAAACAGATTGCATTGCAGAGATTCCCTTTGCTGACAGGCCCGGGATAGTTTTAGCTTTTAAAAAATAGCGACATCTTTTAAGGTGACCCCTAGAGTGCTTCTTATAAAATTACAAGAGACAGAAATCCATTTGCAACTGTGCTATAACACTGAGATTACATTGTTACTTTAGAGCCTTGGTGCAAATTAATTTGAGGTTCATTTCTTGTATTATATAAATGGATGGCGGTGGGGAAATTAAATCCCAGTATTGCACATTTCTATATATTGTTTTATTTCTGCAGAGCATGTTTTTAGATCACTGTGCTTTGCTATTCAATTGGCCAGCGGGGCGGGGTTCCAGCAGATTTAACTCTTTTATAGCTACAGCTGTCAAGAGACAACAAGGACAAAAACAATTCTAGATGCTAGAGATCATAAATAAAAGTAGGATAGGACTTCCACATATGCATATCTAACCGTCAGGGACCAATAGCTGCCACATACATTATATAAATAACTAAGGCCATGTCTGTGGATTCAAACCCTGCATTAAATATGCTTTTTACCTGTATTTTAAAACAATAATTTTAATGTATTAAAGACATTCAAAAGTGACACAATTCAAATGTGACTTGCTGTCCCATGCTCCAGATGTTCAGCTACATCTGAACACAGCCCACCAGTGAACCCTCCCAGTGATTTAAGATCCATGTACTCAGACAAGACTGCAGCATTGTAAAAGAAAAGTTGTATTACTGCATTGCTTTGCCTTAGACTTTTATTCCTAGCTATTAATCAAGTTGTAAATGCATGTTGTCAAAATGGATAAAGTTACAATCTTTTAAAAGCACAGCAAGTGAAGCCACTATAGTGTTTGTTTGGTGCAATCTAATATCTGCTGCAGAAAACCTCCCTGGAGGACTTAATTTGACTAGTCAAACTAGGAAAAAAGGCTGAATTGAACAAAATTGGTTATTGGTTATTTAGATAATATACTGCACATATATCAGTGTGTGTTCTCTCACCCAGTAGCAGCCACACATATGGAAAAAGTGCACGGCATGTCAATGGAGTGGCCCTGTCAAGTACGGATATGGGAGCATCTCATACCCTATCTAGGGACCTTGGAGCCATGTGTCGACACGCATCGCACTGTTAGCTACATCGCCTGGTCATATTGGGGACAGGAAAGAAGTGGCGGAACAGAAGCACTCCAGATGTTCTTCATCAGTGGGCCACAGGGGAAGTCTGTTACCACAACACCTGGCTCGTTCTGCTCTGAGTGCTGCTACACTGCCACATTCTGTGTGACTTCTGGTAGACTGCGGGACGATAGTACAGGATCTGCTGTTCACACGGGCAGTGTTTCACATATATGTGTGTGTATATATATGTGTGTCTGTGTGTGTGTGTGTGTATATATATATATACTGTATATATACATACATACAAATGCATGTCTCTTTTTCACTGATTTTGACTTTTGCATTACAGGTCTTGAATAAATATCTAAAGCAATTACCCTGTATAACATGAATGAACGAGTTAATTGCTGAATAAATGCTTTTTAGCATGGAATCACAGTTTAATGGTATTTATCCTGACTGTAGCCTTCAAAGGTCTATAATATTATAAGTTTCAAATGAGTGAATTTGCAGAGTTGTAAGTACGACTGTTAGGTTTCAGCCTGAAAACAAAACTGTTTGTTTTCATGATGGAAGGGCATAGCGGGGAAAGTGAAAAGGGCAGCAACCCAGGTTAAAAACGACAGATGCTACGCTCAATAATACCAACGTTAAAATCTCCTTGACCTGCAGGGTCATCAAATAGCAACCCCAGTTTGTTTCATATTTTCCTTGCTGGATCAATGGTAGCATAAATTTGGGGCTCAATGACAAGAATAATTGAAAACAGATCTATAAATGATAGAATGTTATTCCCTATGGTCACAGATGCATAGTAAATTTCAAGATCCACGGGTGAAGCTCCTAAAGTGTTTTTGTGGATACATGACAAACACACTATAATAATAAGCATGTGTGTGCATAAACACACCTTGCCCTGTTTGGTGGCTCGGTGCCTTTTTATCTGGTGAGTTCAAGTATATATTGAGATATCGATCTTTTTGATTTTTTTTCCCTGGTTTTTCTGCTCTGATCAGCAAAGTTAGGAAGGAGAAATTGTTTAAGATGCCTGAATAAATAATAATGCTAAACCCCCACCCTACTTACTTGAGTCAAATGAGTCTGATTCTCACTGCCTCCAGAGAATAAAAGAAAATGGAATCAAACATCCAGATATTTGCTTTGTTATCATTAATTTTTTTGTGAATTTACCTAAAATTAGATTAAAATCATTCCAGTTGTCTCATTTAATCTCAAATCTGTCTGCTTAAGTCGACATAGACACCATTTCCCTGCATAGAGAACAAGATTATTATAGTTCACGCTAACACTGTTTTGCAAAGCATAAAAGCCTCTTGCTGATAAATATTAATTTGAGCCTTCATGATGTATTTGAAAATTCCGGCTAAAATGTCACCACATGGAACATTAATGTAATATTTCAGGGCCTGAGAGCAATACTCATATTGATTGCATTTATTTGACTCTGGGGAGGAGAAATAATTCTTCAATGTGGAGACACATCTGGTAGCCAAAGATGTGAAGCACGGAATGAGAAAATGCAAAATAACAATAAAAAATAATAGGACTTGTATTTAAATGCATTATCCCGGCATTGTTTGGATTCCAATGCCTTATTACATCAGAGAAAAGACAGATGCACCCAGGTCTTTTATTGCTACCTCTGAAAGGTTTAATTTTCTATAAAGTGTTTAATATCCAACAAGAAGAGAGCAAATCGTTTGCATTCAGCCATTTTCTCTCCTGCTAGTAGTTGCAGCAGGTCCTGCACTTTACATTTCTACTTATTTACTTTTGCTTCCCCAGAAATTCGAGTTTATCTAGATAAATGTCCAAATTTAAGGCATTGTCACAAAAGGATCCTGTCCTTTCTCATTAATGATACTGACTCACAGTGGGTCAAGGCACTTGATTGTCTCTGTGCAAATTAACTGAAATCTGAGAAAAAGCACCCTGACCCTCAGCATCTGTCATCAGCTGCATGCACCTCATGAATTGGATCAACAATATTTAAAAGAATATATTAAAATCTACTTTTTAAAAATATATACGTATATTTTTAATTTGAGTGTATGGATCTATGCTATACAAACAGTAATAAATGCAGCATTGCTGAAAATGTTTTAGTCTGTCATTTACCTCTGGGATGTCTATATCCAAAAACAATACTAAAAGTTATGAATTTATCATATTTTGGTGAAGATGTATGAAATAAAAGAGGTGCATGCCACAAAGTTTTCTCACTTTGAGGAGAAAGCCTCTGCATCCTGCACACCAGCAGCCTGAATACAACACAGCTAAAGCGCCTCCCACTGGCGGATCTTAGTATCAGAGCTCCACTGCATGGTCTATCAAAAACCCAACAACGTCTTTGCTTATTATTTTAACATTGAAAGGATATAGCATTAATGTGGCTTGTTTGAAAACAATGCAGGGCACACAGTGATGCAGACAGAGTGACAAGACATGTTTGCAGTGATTTTTAATCCTTTGAAGTCAATCACTCTGAGGGGTTCGTAAACTGCAATTTGTCAGATCTGCCATTAAATGTTCTCTATTACACAACACTTAATCTCTTTAATTCCACTTCATGTGAAAAAAATAGGCATCTCAAAAAGGTAGCAGCAAGTGTAATCTGTGACTGGTGAAATGATCCACATTCTTCTGACATTTGGTGCTTAATGGTTTAAATCTAGACTTTGGTTAGGGGCCTAGCCCACTAAAAAACCCTTATTGGCCCCACTTTGCCACAAAATTGATCCAAGTTACATCAGTATGTCAGTATGTGCCGCTGTGTTTAACTAACATGAGTTTATTTTCTTATCAAAACCTAGACGATTCTACCAGATATGCCCTCTCTTTGGTTATAATAAGTAAGCTAAATAATGAATATTGGTTAGGGCTTAAAAAGAGGTAGGGTCTCAATAACACAGGAATGAGAATAAATTCTTCTCATTATTGTCTCACTTTTCATCATCCATCCATCAATCATCTACCGCTTATCCTCATAGGGTTGCGGGGGGGGGCTGGAGCCTATCCCAGCTATCTTAGGACGGAAGGCAGGGTACACCCTGGACAAGTCGCCACCTCATCGCAGGGCACATAGAGGCAGACAACCATTCACACTCACATTCACACCTACGGTCAATTTAAATTAGCCAATTAACCTAATCCCCATGCATGTTTTTGGATGGTGGGAGGAAGCGGGAGTACCAGAGAGAACCCACGCAGACATGAGGAGAACATGCAAACTCCACACAGAAAGGCCCCGGGCCGGGAATCGAACCCGGTACCTTCTTACTGTGAGGCGACAGACCGTGCCGCCCTCACTTTTCATCAAAAAGATTGAATTTGCACAGTTGCACAGGTCAAATTTCCAGGAGTCTTTTCGTTCATGCTATCAGGAACTAGGAAGTTTTGTCAAAATTCATACCAATGAACACCCAACCAAGAATATCATAAATAATGGATTTACATAGAAACCCAAGACAACGCCTTCAAAAAGCAAATACCTTTTATTGCCATCTGTAGCCGGCACCTGGGAAGGTGGGCTTTGTGTGGAGCAGAGAGAGGAGGGAAATCATGGTTTTTGGCACAAACAATGTGAGCATTTAAATAAGAAATGGAATCTGAGCCTGACTGTTTACTTTACTTCTCAATTCCCACATCAGCCCATGAAAGCAAAACAGAAGACAACTGATTTTTTTTTTTTTTTTTTTTTTAGGTAGAAAAATAAAAGCCCCAGGAAATGATTTGCAAGTTTTAAACTGGTCAATAGTGGTACACATCACTATATGATATGTGATGATTGTGTACAGTCTCTGGTGTTTCCCATCCGTCTCTGTGCTTGCTTATCATTTACACTTTCCGGTTGCACGAAGTAAAGTGCAGGGGAAAATGGTAAAGAATTTCATTTCACAACAGTCACAAAGAGGGCTTGTCTAGCCCTGAACTGTATGTGACATAAAACAGAAGTATGTAGTGTTGGGGCCAGGCGGGTCGGCCTGGCATCAACAGCGTCATCAGCAAAGCGGCTGCGCTTTGGCAGGTGATTTAATGGTTGTCACAGCAGCAGTAGAAGTGTACAGAGACAGGATTCCAGTCAAAGCTAATATTTGTGATGAATCACTGTCACGCCAGAGGTAAATGTAACACTAATAGACATGGGGAGATCTACTATTAGGTGGTTTTGCTAATGAGCATATTCTTTCAGAGACGTGGTGTCACTTCTGTGAGCTGGTTCCATACAGTGAGGAGAGAGATGAGGGAGCTGATATTGGATTGGGTGTAACGACAGTGTGACACTGATGGGAGGAGTTCAGACATTCAATGGCTCCTGAGATACTCAGATTTTGTTGCTGGAAGTCAAGACCTTTTTAGACCTTTTCAAACAACACAGACATTCTGAATGGGACCTTTTGTATTTCCTTTTAAATATTAATAGACTTTGCTGCAAGCCTAAAATATGCATAATCTCATAAAAGGTTGACACCCTTTTTGTGGTATTAAACAATGAGAACCAATTCAGACAAAGGGCAAAAAAAAAAAAAAAAAAAAAAAAAATGCAGCACTATATATACACTGTATAGTCTAGTCTTCTATAAAACTGTTCTACTTTTATTTTCCAACTTGGACAACAAGTGCAAATACTGCCAGTGCAAAAATAAATATTGATTTTCAGTTTATCCAGTCTTAAATGCATGTTGCAGGCCCATAATTTACACTTTAACACACACTTTAACACGCATGCACGCACGCACGCAATGAGTATGTTTATTGTATTGACTGTCTTATTTTTAATTCCTAATAGCTGTGAAGTATTTTCTCTGATTTGGGTGTTGCTACTTACAGGAGGTCTGAAGTGATAAGTCAATTAATCTATTAACTGGTCCATTAAGAAATAATCAACAACTTTGAATTATTTGAAATATTATAACAAATTTGAATATTTTTTTCTCTCAAATGTTAGAATTTGCTTTTTTTTCTGTTTAATATTGTTTTATATCTTTGGTAGGGACTGTAGCCTCAGATTTATAAATAGTGACAATTGTATTGTCCAAATACAACCCTGTATCACATAAACTGTGCAATATGTACCCCGGAAACAGCACAACATTAGTACAAAACATATCACAAACATAACTTAATAAATGCAGTTTCGAACACCAACTTCCTGGTTGAGAATCCTCAATTTGTTGGAACATCCGTCTCCTCTCCTGTCTGCCACAAGCAGCCTTTTTTATTTTTTATTCTGTCACCAACTCTGAGCATACATGGCAATGATTATTCACTACATGGTGTGAAAAAGACACAGAATACTGTGCCTCTTTTGAATGAATGGAGTCTATTTCTCTACAGGGGGATTTTCTTTTGCTGAATGGCAACTGTTTGATATCCTGTTGAGATAAGCTAGCTTTAAATCAGGTGCTGATACTCAGTGTGTAGAGAGTTTCTTCATGTCAGAAGGTCACGGGGATATTTGGTCAGCGTGGCTGTCAGGTGAGATGACTCTTTGGGTGAACTTTGATATAGTTTTCTCTCCATGGCCTCAAAGCTGGTCTGTTGTAAATCCACAAAGACAACCACAGTGTGGATGCATTTGTTATCACCCAACATTACTGTTTTTTCCAAAATCCATTGAATCACCTTTTAAGACAACTTATATGTATCCTATGATGATCCAGCTGCACATTAAACATGTTTTGTTAAAAGGATTGTACAGCAATGAAAGATGCGTGACTGCTCTCTACTTTTGAGTGGATACAAAAATTCTGCAACAAAGAAAGCACGTCAATTTTAAAGTCATTCCACCCTTTTTAGCGGCTTCAGTTGAGTCATAAAGTGAGATCGCAGTCATATTTCATTTTCAAGCACTGGTACCAGTGTAGATTTCCAAATGTGCCTAAACAAACCAGGAACCACAAAAAAGCACAACTCACTGATCTCACAATTATTTAGTCGCTCTGGCCATCCAACCAGTCTTTGAACTCTATCTTGTGAATTGAGAGTGCCTTCCTCCATTGGATGGAGACATGGCAGCACCATATAATATTGCTCAAACCACTGAGTATTCAAAATTACACTGCGGTCTGTTGCATTTGCTGGAGCAAAGAAAAAATATCCTAAAGCCTATCAACCTCTGATGGCCTAATATGTCTTGTTGGGGGTCTCACTCAATCCCCTGTATTCAAGTAACACACTGTGCTCTTTCGCTTAGTACTCCCCCCAACACATTCAGCCCGAGCCCTCAATTGCTTGTTTAACTTGACACATAATTACTGTGGAAATATTTGTGTATTTTGTACGAGTGCCACAGTCTGCATTGCAACTGACTGCCAAGTCCTCACAACTCCCACTGCAGCTATCGCAGCCAGAATCCCTGATTAAAACAAGATGCTTTCATTTGGGCCAGCTTTGGAAGAAATCACTCCCAGAGACAGACCTTTGGCTGCCAAGGCACTACTGCAGAAGGGTTTGCCATGTGTGGCAAAGCCGACATGATCAAGCCCCAAGAAAAGGAGGCTTTTATTGGTTTGAACCCAAATGTGCTACTGAGTCAAGCCTGCTCCATCAAAGTCGTGCTCTGAAAGACCACAGTGTGACTCAGGTCAGCGTGAACCATTTCTCTTAAAACTGACTGAGCTGTTATTAAAATCCCATGGAGTCTGAGGTCATCTCTGCATTTTCACATAGTGCCCTTTAATTTAATACTTATTTAATAACCTGTTAAATGAAGATGAAGGTAAAATGTGAATGGAAGAGGCATCTTCAAAAAAATTAAAGCCCTCAGTGTTGCATTCACTTCTTATCCTGCTCTAACATTAATGACTGAGCGTTTTACGAATTCAGGAGTTTTCATAATCTTGTAAATTAAGGGACCGTTGAGGCATTCAATTCAAATATTTAATGGCTGTGTGTATACAATATTGAAGATTATGGTGTTTATACGTTTACCGTCTCTGCCTGGTGAGTGTTTTTTGCTTTTTGATTTGTTCATTTTGGTAGTTCTTTGTCAACAGTGGAAAAAAAATCTAAATTCATCTTTTTTGCCATTTTCTTTGACATTTTCTTGTCTTATCTTTTAGCTGTAACAATAAAATCAATTAATATCTGACTTGCCAGACTGGTGTTTGTACCCCGTGCGAAACTAGAAATGTATTTATCATATAACTTCTGTACTTATGTTATGCTGCTTAGGGAGTTATTTTAACCCAAATCACAATCTATTCCTGAACATAATTGACTAGTTTTGTTGCCTACACATAACCAAGTTGTTTCCTGAGAAGACAGAAGTTTATTTTGAAAAGATTGTATGCAAGAAACAAGCAAAACTGACATGTTGTCTCGTCTTGATTCAGGTTTGTGGGAAAACACAAAATTAGGGTTCAGAGATCATGCTCATGATCAACAGTTGCCTGAGAATACATTATTAATTTATAAATGTCATGAGAATAATCTGTTTATGGCAGCTGTGACTACAGACAGAGAAAAAAGCGTCCTCTGACAGGCTGTGAAGTCACTCAGTGACTGGATGAAGCTCTGGTTGACTCGAAGGCTTTGACTCACCAACAGCACAAATCAACAAACTATCTCCACTTTCATTCTGTCATGCAACTTTTGATCCTGATTTGTTGTAGACCAAACAATACTCTTTTAGCAATAATACTATTTCTGTACAGTAAGCTGTGAAATTCACTATAACACATTGTAACACAGTCCAGGCTGCAAAAATAAGTAAAACACCACTTCAATCAATGTTGGGGGCCACTTTCATGTAAATTGGGACCTCATTCACAATATCCAAAGCAAATTATCTTCATTAGATTTCCAAAACCATGCCACTGATTTGTCAAGCTGTGAATGATAATGAAGTTGTCTGGTTAATGAAGGCCTGAAGAGGCATGCTTTCACAATCATGATCATCTTCTATATAACCCTTATGAATATTTAAGGCTCTTAATTCTGTATATAATTGCGCACCAAAGCTTGGTATCTCTATAGACTTCACAAATAAAGTATGTAATGGAGGAGACAGACCTAGCTATATTTCATTAATCATTGAAATTAATTAACTGGAGATATAATATAGGATGTTACACTTGCGAGATCCATGGAAAACTGTGAGTAAGGAGCTGTGCGGAAGGTGAAATTATACATGTGTGATTATTCACGGAAACTCACTCACACTTTAAGAGTTGGTTGCTGTTGGTGGTTTTTATCCCAAGACAAAAGGTAGCGTTATTTTTTTTTTGTTCCAACAGGTGGAAAATATAAAATAGGATTTTTGAACATGGTTAGCATAGAAAACTGTTAATTTGTGTTCATGCTGCAGGTTTTGGAATACCGTAATAATCATCAAAGGGGAATAAATAATCTTTTGTCTGTATAACAGCACATACTGTGGAGCATAAGAGCACATGTGACTCATGGCACATGGTTGGAAAACAGGAAGTAAATAAGCTTGATCGTATTGTGATCCTTCCTGGTGCCTGTTCCCAGAACTGCTTTGGGAGTAAACCAGAGTGGATTTGAGTGTCATCGTGGAAATCCTCAGTCAAATAAAACAAAGTGGGGCTGCATCGATACTCTGTCTTGTTTTATATGATGGCTTGAAATAAATGAACTTTAAATGGAACCTTGGCAGGGACGCGAGCTATTGATCGATTGGAGCAGGAGCTGAAGTTTAAGGGCACAGCTTTCCCGGGGCTGGGACTGTAACTGGAGTAATGAAATTGATTAGGCCATGGGAGGGTGACAAGCCAGTAGAGTCAAGCCCTTGATGTAAGGAAACAAGAGTGCCTTCTAATTGGGGTGTAATATGGGTCTTTAGAGGACATTAAGCACACAAGTGGGGGAAGGAAAGCCACTCTACTGGATGGAGCCAAGATGATGTTGCACCGCTGTTATTATTTTGTAATTATTCACCCAGCTGATTGGATTATGGGAGTCAAAATTGAGAGTCCAGCCAAGGGTCAGCTTATACCCAAACTGTAGCAGCATAAAGCAACCTCCATTTTCTCTCTCTCCTGATAGTTATGTGAGAGTATTGCTCAGATTGTTTAATTTTTTCTTGAGCACACGTTTTACATAGTGTATATTGATCATTTTCTGCATCTTCTGCTTAAGTTTGAGACATTCCTGATTTTGCAACATCAGAAGTAATGCAGAAGCCAAATGTGAGCACTTAGGGATCACTATCATTGGAAACAAAACATATCTGCAGATTTATGGATGAACTGTTTTTCAGTGATGGAGAAGGACTAAATGGGCTTTTCAGTGTTTATTTAACTTGTTTGTGGACTAAGCACAACAAATGTTGGAGTGGATCTTTAAATCCGCCCCAAATACTGTCAAATGTTAATTTTACCCCGCATGTGTTATTTGACTCATGTAGATTTCTCATTAAGAGTTGACTGGATGATTTGCTTGTAAAAAAAAAAAAAAACAAAAAAAAAAAACTGTCAAGGGTAAAATCTAGCTAAAGCAAGTTAGTGTTTTCTCTCATGACCCATTGTGTCAACAGTGTTCACTATACTTCAATTTCAAATTCAACCACATTTTATCAGGAAGACTGAACATCTTTTGACCTGCAAATCAACAAATCAGTGCTCACTGGGCTGTTATTATGAACTCCAAAGTAACTCTGGCTGGGATCATAGGGAGTGCAGTGTCCTCCTGCCAGCAGAGACCCTGTCCAGTACAGGGGCATTTATCTCGTGGCCTGAACTGTCTCACTCAACAGGATGGCCAGAAGTTACGGTGCATTACAAGCACTTAGCGTAGTGATATCAAGGTTCACCTCCGATTTCCAATCTCAGGCCAGAATAGTGGGCTGGGAGGCCGTCATTAAAAAGCCATTACATGCCCATATTTCATATAGCAGTCTCTCCTATGTTTCAAGGTGTTAAAAGCTCAATGTATATTTCCTCTATGTTTAAGCGGCAGGACAACGGAGCAGCACATTGCATCTCCCTAGCTGCCATTGACCTTGGCCTAGCCAGCCTTCATTAGCTTTTAGACACTTATCAGTCATAACTGGGTTTGTCCTCTCCGCAACGTTTCCTCCTTCACTTCACTTAGGCTGGAAAATAATGGCTGAAATCCATTTATCTGCCATTTCCAACAAGTGCGTGACATTAACAAATTATCTACTTTTCACTAAGTATGGCCAAGGTACCCTCCAAAGGATTCCTTCACTCTACTGGTCAAGGTCAGACCTTTTTAGAAACTGACTTTTTTTTTCCCTCCTGAGCTATTTTCTTTACTTCCCATCTTTAAATATTCATTCGGCTTATGCATGCTGGGCTGAAATTTTATGAGCACTATCAGCCATATTTCTCCAAACACACATCTTTATTTGTTTTTGATTATTTATGCTCCACTCTGACTTTATAACTCACATCCCTAGGAAAACATTGATCCAAGAGGCAAATGAATCTAATTAGGACCTCTTTCTTCTGTGCTGAATATTGACTTGTTTTGAAGGTGCCTCTCCATTTCAAGCAAATGTCTCTGGAATGCTCTATCCCACTCTCTTTAAGGAAAACTTCTAAATGCTGATGAGATATTTTTGTCCATAAATGTGATCTATAGTGGCGCCTGGTTGTTCATAATGTATAACATTAATTGCAGGATGTCATCAGTGCACTAATTTCCAGCTCTCGGGAACTCAAAGGCCCCAGTTGTTTTTATAGTTGTTGAAGACTATTCATTCTTTCTTTTTTCATGTCTTAATCTTAAATTTCTTAAACATCCTTTATGAGCCATGAGAGACATAATCTCTGCAGTGCACTCCGGGGCTCAGCCTGTCAATCTAGGCAATGGGTACAGTGAGGGAAGTGATGATGTACCATTATTCAAGAATCATATCAGCTAAGAAGAATCTTTGTTCTTGACACAGAAAACTTGTGTTCCATCTCGATCAGTGAGGAAATGGGGCCTGGCGAAGCGTGTGTCGCCTCGCATTTGTCTTGAGCCGTCCCAAGGTGCTGGTGCTTGTTCACAGCATTACATGGTAGTCTACTGATTTAAAGCCTCTGTATTTCACCATTTCAGACAAACCCGATTCTAAAATATTCTGTCGTATTCCATGTAGTTGATTTCTATTTAAAACAGTCATGATTATTTTATTTTGTAACATTAATGGAAGTACATTTGGAGTGGGGGAGAAGGAGGGGTGGTGAGGCATTTGCAATTCATATTCCCCTGCATGATTACATCAAGAGTATGTTCTGTCTTATTTGATTAATGCATTATGTTTTACTTAAAACTGGATTATAATGTGAAAACTGACAGAAATGAAGCTATTACAAAGAATGATCAATTTTTAATTATCAACTCAAGGAAGAAAAAAAATGAAGTGGTGCCCAGAAATGCACGGATCAGGATTGTGCAACATTTTATAATCAGTGTAATGCTGCAAAAACTAGCTCTGTTCAACACAGTTAAATGAAAGGCTGCCCGGCCTTGCTTTTATGGCTTTTCTGTCATGACGATTGAATTAGAGATATTACTAACCATGGTTGCCAGGTGTACATGTAGTACCACACTGCATGGCACATTTATGTTCAACTGCCTTTATTCTGATACTTAATAAGTATATGTTGTGTAGAAAAAATGATTTAAAAAGTTCTTCTTTATACACAAAGTGTATTTCTAGAACATATTTTTTTCATCCCCCTTTAATTTATACAATCAATCAGTCATTTGATACACATATCTTTGGTTTCAATGGGTGAACTCAAATGAAAACATAAAAACATAAATAACAGAGAAATGCAGGCTCAAATACTGGTAGTGCTAGCTGTTGTTTTCAAGTGTTTTTCCAGTTTCTTGTGAAGTAGATAGATATATACTTTATTCATCTCACAGAGAAATTCACAGTTCCAGCAGCTTGAAAGATGGAAACACACAGGGTTCAAGGAAATAAAAAATAAAATAGGATAAAATAGATAAAAACAAAACAGGAATACAAGGTGCAGATTGTGATTAAGTCCGAGAGATTAATACAAAGTGCAAATTATGATAGAGTATGAAATAGTACTGGGTGTAGTTAATGATAAACTATGATTGATTAAAAACAGAAATATAAAACTGTCATAAAAAAAAACAGAAATATAAAAGTCTGACATAAATAAAAGTCTGACATAAACAGTGCAGTAAGTGTAGTATACAGTTTTTTTGTTTTTTTTTTGTGGGGTCCAGTTTGTAGATGTGAGTGAGAAAGTGCATGTGTGTCCAGGTGTGGTGTGAATGTGTGGTGAGTCCAGGATCCAGGGCTCAGTGGTTGTGTTGTCGCTGCCACAGAGAGGTGTTGTAGAGGCGAACAGCGTGGGGGAGGAACAATCTTCTGAGTCTGTCTGTAGAGCAGGACAATGACAGCAGTCTGTCACTGAAGCTGCTCCTCTGTCTGGAGATAATACATCATCAGATGTGCCTTTAGATGTGGTCTTTGTTATATATTTTGAAATACATTTTCAGGAAATTAACTATTAATCTCTCAGAGCGAGACATTTTTCATATACTACCACATTGATACAGATATTTAACCTTGTTGAAAAACAGCAGAAAAAAAGCTTGATCTCTTTTTGTCAGTGTGTGCGTGTGTGTGTGTGCACTGGAATAAACGTGGGCCTCCAATTCCACCGTCAGCCATTTAGCCTGACCATGGGTGACTGTGAATTAAAAAGAGGGGCCTTTATGTGTGACCCTGCAGCACAAAAGGCTACATTCATAACTTATAGAGACAGGGAGGCCATTAGCCACCACTGCTGGGCCACCTTTACATAATATGGTGTGTGTGGACTAATCACTGAGCTGAGTCCAACTGCTTTAACTCTGTATATATACTCTGTCCACACGCAGTGAAGATGAGGTGGAGTCCTCCCATTGTGTTGAAAACGATTGCCAGAAAAATCCTTCCACTCAGCTGACGATTAAAGTCTGCCAATCCTCAGTTAGCTTTTATCATGAGAGATCAATTGAGTGTTAGGGTTAGGGTTAATGTTAATGTGTGTGAATGGAAGCCTGTTTCTCCAAAACAAATCACATCCATATGGCCTTCCAAATGTGGCGGGATGTATCAAAATGTCTCTGAAAAGCCATTTGTTAATACTGAAGTGGTGCTTTTTCTGAGGTGATTTAGGAACCAGAACCACATGGGCCAGGGCAATGATGCTGACAGTGGAAGTTCCAACAACAAACTATTAGCAGCTGTCAATATGGCAGAGTGTTAATTCCATATGAGCTGCGTTTTGTCCCGGGGTTATAAATTACTTCTATATATACTTTTTATGTTTTTTATTTATTCTCTCTTATTTTCATTATTATGCATTCATTCATTATTTTATGTTTTATCACATTATGCCAATAAAAAAGGGAATTGTTTTGATATTGCTGTCCTGCCGCTAACCTTTCAAATAAAATCAAACATAAGTGTTTTTTGATGTGCTTATCTAAAAGACTTAGACTCACTATAATGTTTCTACTTGTGCAGAAATCAGGTAAATGATAGTGTGTACGCTGCTTAAAAGGGATTTGCAAACCATTTGGCCTGACTGCTCTTCATATTACCTTAATGTCTCCCAAAAGGCCAAAGCCAAGAATGAATTATTGATAGCCATCATATGGATCGCACACTGTGCCTCCACATGCCTATTAGAGGGTTTTGTTCATTCATTTACGCTAGCTTGGACTGCTGCCTTTAACGACACATCACTCTTCTTCTTTTACTTTTATCCATTAGCTGTTAACAATAACTAATTTTATGCAGGTTGTTGAGTTTCCAGCAAACAGCAAAAACAAAGTAACATTGTGGGAAACATTTGCAAGTTTTGTGGTATGCAAAGGTTATAGTCCACTGCCTGTAATCTGACCTTTGACGTGACGGATTAGGCTACAATCCATTTAGGCTTGTCTCTGTTTCTGCATGGAGATTGGAAAAGAGGAGACGACACTTTCTGGTGAAACAATAGTTGGAAAGATAATTGCTGAGTTTAAAAACAGAAATCTATTTGTGCAGATCTCTCTGGAGACTAATATTGGACTATCTTATTAAAGGCCCACAGTATCACAGCTATGATTTATTGCAGAATTCCAGTCATTTTCAATACATTATAGTTTCCAAATTGTGTTTAAATTGAGTGTGGAAGAGAAAAGGCCATTAGGAGATGCAGAAATGAAGATTATATTTAAATATTCATGCACTCTGTACCTTATTATTGAATCTGTACACTAACAAAATCAATATTAAGTGCAGTTTGACATAAATTTATTTATGAATTTCGACTTTCTAAGTACTTGCGTTTTTCAGACAAAAAAGGATGAGTATAATGCTGTAATGATATCAAAACAGTCTGTCAGGGTGCATTAGTCTGGGAGTTTATGAACCCACACATAAAAACTCAAGAGCATCTCTATAGAAATGCTTACTAGGCAGAAATGTCGCTTTTTACAAACATCAGTCATTTTACAGCCCCGTATCACAGGGCGCTCCTCCGCTGTGGGTGATAGTTAGAGAAAGATGCAGTCATCTTGTTTGTCCTAAATGAGATCTTTGCAGTAAGCCTACTTGTATTAAAACCCAGGAGTGGGACTGTGTAACATTTAATTAAAATGGATGTCTCTCGTTGTGCTTAACCTGTCCCCCTAACTCCCTCTTGTTTCCAGACCATGTCTTTGTTTAGATAACAGCCCAATGTGACACTTATAACACAAGGACGCTGTGGTTCAGAGGATTTCCTTGTTGCATGAGTCTTAATACAGCAGCATGAAATAACATGTGATTGGCTGCCCCTTGCTGAAACCCTCAAGGAGAGTTAGAAATATACTGCCTGTAATAAAATATCAACGTCTTTTCTTTTTATATTGTATTGTGTTACAGAGATTACAGGTTTCTCATTCATATCACACATGCTTTGTGCACACATGCAGGAATAATTTTAAAATATAATTAATTTCCATAAGTTTTTAAAACAATTCCTCATCCATTTGTATTTTTATAGAAATGTAAGCAAAGTTAAAAGGCTCTTTATCGGAGGAGCCACATCTCTGGACACAAGATGATGCCATAAAAGCAAGAAGGCATGGAAAAGCAAAACATCAATCTAAACTAAGAGGGGGAAAGCAATAAATCAGAGAATCATAGCTTTCTGCCCCACCTTTAAAATCATTTAAGCAGATTCAAAAAGCCTGATTGTGCTCAAGTCTGTCTGTAAGCACCCTTGTAAAGCCTTTATGTGCCTTAGACACAGAGGATAAAACCACGAAACCCTTTTGAGGGACAGAAAAATGATGCCCTGCTCCTGGGAAGTGGATGCTCTAAATGGTAGTATCAGTATTGGGATCACAGAATGGAGATGAGTAAGTAAGGATGAAGGAAGTCATTCATCTAAAACATTCCTCTAATATGCTTTACAAACCTTTCCAGGTCTCTGTTACAATGGTGAGGTCCTCCACATTCAGGGTTGAAGGATTACTACATTTATCAGATGCTAAGTACATCTACAATATTACTACCTCCATTTTCCTTCTTTTGAAACATATTGGCTGTCCCGCTTAATCTCAATATCATTGAATGAGTTGGTTATAGATGTCAGTGTATACTCAAGCCACATCATTTATCTGAGTGATTTATGTATCACAAGTTTGCTTAAAATTTCACCAACCCAATGAGAGACAGAAATATATTTCATCACTTTTAAATGTAATAGGAACTCCCTAATATATGATGCTTTGTATGTGATCTAATTCATATCCATGTCAGAAATAAGCCTGAAGTATGAAATAGACAAAGGCATCAGAAACATGACCTGCTACAAGAGGGCAGCCCATTAAAAAAAAAAACAAAACACATGTCCTGCTTTTTTTTCTGCATCTCCAGGGCTAACACAAAGTGCTGGCAAATGTGAAGAAAAGAAAACTCCAGCAAACCCTGGATATCTGTGTTGACAGAAAAAGCCTGCAAGTTATCCAATGCTGTTTTCAGGCTGGCCAGAACGGTGCCGGTTCCCGCACCAGTTACACTGGGAAGTGCTAACCGGTGAACAACCAAGTGAACCCATGATGCATCATCAACAGAGGGTGTTGCTTTGCCACCAAATAAAAACAAGGCCATATGAAAGCGGATGTCACAGCAAGGAAAATGAAAATCATGGATCCCATCATTGACTACCAGTGAGCATTTGTACTCATACAAGTCATTATTTATCTGCACCAAGCTATGCTACAACATCTGCTGCCGCCATATTTCACACACACACACACACACACACACACGTTTTCTTTGACGTGATCCTGCTGACGTCTACTTTGTTGTCACGGTTCGATTAGAAAAATCAAGTTTTACTTGGTTCCCATTGGGAACCAACTTTTCAGTTCCCTAACGCTCTGATTTTCGGTGTAAACACGTCAGTCGGTTCAAGAGTAGGTGCTTGCACCGGCACCAGAACGGTTCTCAGTCAGCTTGAAAACGCCATAAGTGAGCATCAGATGGACAGATGAAGGAAACAGAAATACGTAACTCTAAGTGCTGTACTTAAAGGGAGTTTTGATTTTTTTTGAACTGGACTTGTATGAGGTACTTATCCAGAGATAAGCAGTGTATTTCCAACAGTAGATAGGTTGGAGAAACTGAAGCGTGCTAGAGAATATTTTCAACACTTCAACCTGCTATCAAACACCCTTTATGATGGAGAACTGAAGCTGTTATTTATGCTGTCTTGAAAGCCACCAGACTCCACTGATACAAACAGTAATTTTACCTTGAAGAACACAAGGGTTGCAGGTCTAGTTAGTTTAGCTTATTTTTTTTTTTTTTTTTGGGGTGTGGAGGGGATGTGTGTGATTATTTTTTATTTTGTATTTTTTTTTTAGTGGCATGTTTTGGACTCACAATAGTAACACAAGCTGATTTAGGCAGCGGTAGATCCCAGGTAAACTGTTTGTCAAGCTAGAGCAGTAAAATGTATTAGGCCTTTCATTTATCCATCCATCCATTATCTACCGCTTATCCTCATAAGGGGCTGCAGCCTATCCCAGCTGTCTTAGGGCGGAAGGCAAGTCGCCACTTCATCACAGGGCACATAGAGACAGACAACCATTCACACTCACATTCACACCTACGGTCAATTAGCCAATTAACCTAATCCCCATGCATGTTTTTGGATGGTGGGAGGAAGCCGGAGTACCAGAGCGAACCCACGCATCCAGAACCCACGCAACATGCAAACTCCACACAGAAAGGCCCCGGGCCCGGGATTCGAACCCGGTACCTTCTTGCTGTGAGGCGACAGTGCTAACCACTACACCACCGTGCCGCCCGGCCTTTCATTTAGGTGGTTAAAATTTTTTCTTTAGCCAGCCCCATCCACAGCAGTACATGCTTTGTGTCTGTGTTGGTATTCCCGTCTGTTTCTCCAGGCCAGGGCGTGACAAATGTTGTTAACTAATAATATACTGGCTATGGACAATTTCCTCTTCCAACCCCACTTCAAAAAAAAATCTAACTCATTCCTTTACTGATGTGAAAATAAGTACCTTTGTAGCTCAGGTTCTTGTGGCCAGAGTTTGCATCTTTTTTAATGAGATGATAAAAGGGTGATGATCTCAAAAATATGTACACAAGAAATTGTGCAAATAGTGTGCAAATAAGCAGAAATGTAATTTTATGTATGTGTGTAAGTGTCAGGCGTTGGGGCTCTGGTTATTTGTCAATAACTGTAATTGTTAATCAACATCAACAGCATCATTTGAGCATATTCAATTATTTATGCTTATTTGAGCATATCTGAGCCCACATTACAGATTATTCTTTATTCCAAATGCTCTTAAGATCTATTAAAATGCACTAAATGAGCTGACAGTAAGAAATAGTTTTCAGAAGGAAAAACAGGGTTGAAGACTGTGAATAATAAGAGCTCAGTTTGTTAAATGTAATGATTTGACAAACATAGATTTTTCCAGAGATGCAAGAAAAAACAAATATGATAATAAGGTAATATTGTAGCTTAACCCAAATGTTAATTCTTAATGACTTCTTAAAGTAATTACATCATATAGCTGTTTGAAGGGAAACATTCAGTTCACAGGATATCCTGGATATTCAGCAACTGAGGTTTGTCAGAACATTTTGAGTGAAAGGGTTTCATTGTGTTGGCGATGAAGACAGCAAAGTGTTTTTCATTGGCTCTGATGTGTCCTTTGTCTCTTTGTCTCCCCTCACTCCTCTTTCATCCCTGTTCACCCAAGAAATGGAATCATAAAAACCATTCATGCTAAATGAAAAAGGGCATCATAAAGCTGCATTACACTGGTCTTCTCTGCACATTCCATCCTTATCAATATCATTCTTTGTCTCCTTGTGCATCTCTCTTAGCCTCTCTTGAAACAAAGTATAAAAGCCTCAGAAAGAGGTACAGTCTGTCATTCCTGTAATATAAGATAAAGGTCTTTGAAAGCTAAAGGCCCTTGTTGTTTTTTTTTTCTCCTTTGAGCCAACAGTCTTTCAGACTGCTGCTCTGGATTAGCATGAAGAACTATATATTATTTGCAGAAGAGCTTAGCGAGCAGTCTGTGCATATACATATAAGTCAATTTATATTAGAATTTCCATATATGCATTTTCTTGTTACCGTCAATATGCAAAAATGGTACTCACTAACAAATAATGGATAATGTACTACAGGCAGGGCATCAATAACTGCATTTGAGCTTTAAAAGAAAACACAGAAAGGCAGAGCATAAACACGGGTAGTATGAAATATACAACATATTAAACACCAAAATGTCAGAAATATAAAGATGGCTCTGCTCAGGAGACAGCGAGTCACTTATCTATAAATTGGAGGAGGAAATAAAAAGCATCCATCTCAAGCTTTTGTGTATTTCATTTACCAACAAAGTCAGGTTATCTGTTAATAGGTAACTCTTTTCATCCTGCCAGACCTCCACCCTGCATCTTGAGGGAATGAAAAAAAAAAGAAAATTTACATCTTCCTTTTAATTTTAAATCCCAAAAATGATCTTTTTCTGCTAATTTAATAGCAGTAGTTTGGGAAAGCACTCTTGAATACAAAGCACCTCCATCGGCACTTTGGTACACCACATAACACATGTTCCTCTCTGCTGGCTGGCTCAGAGTGGAGATGATGCTGTCTAGTTTTGTGGTGAGGTGTACTGTTGCTTCTGTTGCATTTTCTCCCACTGGTTTGACATTCAAGATTGCTCAATTATGTATGAACGGCAAGCAATATCCTTTACCATCAGGCCCCAACGTAACATATTTCATTTTCAAGGGCTGCAGAGCACAATCAGACCCTCTGTGTAATTACGACTTATTAAAAATGGTTCCAAATTATCAGTGGATCTGTGGGCTGGTGTCTGGGTCTAAACTGAGAGCTGTTGCACTGTATTACTCACAGAATAACTTCCCATGGGTGTATAGTCTGTCAACAAAGATACCTGTCCTTAGATCACTGAACACTACAAATTAATTCAAGGAAAATCACAGCCATCATTGAATTTTTACACACACACACACACACACACATGTACAGTATATACAGTATATATGTATGTATGTATATATGTGTGTATATATATATATATATATATATATATATACACACATTATATATCTATATATATCTATATATATATATATATACACAGTATATATATACACACAGTATAGCATAATGATGAGACGAGGAGCACCCATTGAAGGAATATGAACTATTGGAAAGGCACCCTGAATGACTTGTTGCAAAACACTGAAAGCACTTTTCGTGACTAGTTTTCACTCCCTATACACAGCCTCATAATGACAAAACACAGTTCAGCAGAGAAAAGACATCTCAAACAGCATGTTTACCCTTCACACAACATGGAGGAATTAAAAATGGATGAGCGCCCCATCCATTATTTCAACCTCCAAATGGCAAAATCTGTATATAGCTCTGAGTATCCGTCTGGGTGAAAATAAATAAATCAAATATGCACTTCAGTGTTTCCTGCTCTTTTTCTGCGTCGGTTACAGTGCCATGGTTGTGGAGGGCACATTCTGCTCTTGAAAACATGATGAGCTTTCTAAACATGTATAAATAAACCAAGAGTTTGCAATTAGCTTCTGCATCTTTTCTGTTAATTCAGATGATTTTGTCACTTTTCCAGGGCAGTGCATATAATATTTAAACTCCTCCCATACTTCTCTTAGCCCTGTTCTCCCAGCTGAATTGCCCCTATCTGAGGTAGTCTAATTTGTGAACACAGTGGTGTCAGAAGTGATTCTGAAGCAAAGTCACTAATTACATGCAACATCAATGCAATATGGGGAAAACGTTAAAAATTTAGCATCACAAGACAAATGGAAAAATGCGTGCTGAAACAAGGAAAAGAAGCACTAACATTCACAGTTTTTCAATGAATAATACATGCCCCCCCTCCAAAAAAAAAAAAAAAAAAAAACACCTCACATGGACCCACCCAGACTGGGTTCAGTGTCACTCTCATCTTATCCTAAAATAAATATGCATTCATGACTTTTCACATGCAGCACTGCTGTTTGAATCCACTCATTAAAGGAGCTGTTCGCGATATAAGGCACTGTTTTATGGGTTGATTTCATGAGGAGCCTGAGTGTACAGAACTGGGAAAACAATATGAGTAAAAACAAAGACTTGAGCAAGACTATAGCACAATTCAAACTAATTTGTCACTGAAGATGATTTTTCATCCCATTTCACTCCTGCAATCTGAGAAATGAGAGCATTTTCAGCTGATACTGTTTGTGATCTTATGGATAATATCACTCAGCATGTAATTACCTTACTTTTCTGCAGCAAGACTGGACTACAGTATTAGAACCTGGGTTTTACTGAAGCTCCCCGACTGCTCACCAAACGGCAGTCATGTGTGCCATATAAGTGTTTGATAACCTGTTAGTGCATCAATTTCATAGCAGCTAACATGACCTGCCCCCTGAACTTCGTTAACCAAGAGTGATATAGTGGGTCAGTGTTGGACGACAAACAACTTTGCTTTGTCTTGAATGTATTTTCACGGCTCCCTTTGTGCTGTAATTATATTCCAAATCATTATGCGTTGTAAAGTCTGTTGACCCCTTGTAAACTTATATTTACCAAGCTGGAACAGTTAATGAAATAGTCTTTTAATTAGCACTCCTCTTAAGGGTGGGACATTTGAAGGGGTCTGTGTTTTGTTTTGACTTTGTGGTTGACTGAAGGGTGCAGATCCACTGTTCTGAGATAAAGCAATAATACCCTAATTAAGATGTGACGTTGAGCTGCAAACAGTCAAAGTCAGCGCCGCTGTATGCACCTCTGTACCAGGGGCGGCACCTGCGGTACAAGAATATTCACCACACCATGAATCAATAAAACAATATCATAATTTCTTCTTTTGTTATTTTCGGTCCAGGCCATTTTTCAAGCTTGACTGATTGAAAGTGCTCTGACTACTCAAGGTAACAACTGGGGGGTTTCTTTGCTGCTTGTATAATGCAGTCTTTGGCAGGCTCTCTCTTTGTATTAGATACATTAGGAAGGAAATGTGGACTAACTTAAGAAATGCTCATGTGAAAAAACATGGAATGTATTAAATTAATGGTCTCTTTTGCCTCAGGGCAGTAATGAAAAGGGACCCCCAATGAGTTCATTTTTCACGGCTTTGGTTATGCATTCAACACTCTAATTGAATTTCAATGTAAGTTTTACAAAGTCTTTATTACAGTGACTCTTGATGTAAATTTCATGTGATCTATCTCGGGACTTCCACCCATTAAGTAATTCAATTGTGACATGCACTTTCTACGCACCTCATGATTTTATGCCTATTCCTCCTCATCTAAATTGTCAGTTTCCTCTTTTATCAGCGCTGTTTATGTGGATTGAGGAAGTAGTCTGCATATACTCTCGGCAACTTGCATGAGAACAGCTCCTTAAAAGGAGTAATTGCTCCTCTCCCCATGCAGAGACAGGGGACAGCACCCGACAGCTAGAGTATACTGAAGTATACACAAGTCACAAGGATTTGCAAGATATTTGCAGATGACTGCATAGGACACATTTAAGCGGGAAAAAGGATATTATTAGATTTATCCTGTTAAGAGGAAGAATACAGCTCTCAGAGAAAGTAAAATTAATTAATTTGGCCAAAGAGAAGCTTCCTAATAACCTGTGAGAGGCATGTTGTGAGTGTATCTAAATAATTATTCAAGAGGATTTGGAAAGAAATTGAGACAATATATTCAATGCTTTCTTTCTGTGCGCTAGTTCAATATTTGAAATACTGTGACTGTATTTAAATATTTAACATAACCTGGGAGTCAGCTTTCTCTGTCTCCATCTAGTGTTTCTGCCCTAAACCCACTTAGTGAACTCTCCAACTTGAAGAGAATGAATAGAAAACCATTTATTTTTACTAAGTAAAAACAATAGGTCTAAAAAAATATTGAAACACTAACAAGACAGAAATCTTGATCACCAACTGTACATTTATTACCAATTGGGTGTCTGTGTGTAAATGCATGGGAGCCATCTGAAATACTTTGGCTGAAATTGACCTGATCATTAGAAAGGGGAAGAGGCTTGACCTGATATTTCCTCTGTTGTTTGGTCAGGAAAGGGACGTTATTGTAAAAGGGCTGTAAAGATAAATAACCTTGCCGTCTCCATGGCAAAGGCACAAACAGTGGCAGCCAAAGACAAAAGAGCAGAAGACAATAAATCCGACACTGTCAATTTTGTTTAGTTTTCAGAGTGTTTTTGAGGGAAATATAGTTGCAAAACAAGAGGCCACGTCTATTTTTCCACAGAGAAAGGGAAATTGGATCATTTTTTTCTGCTTTTTTGAACAGCCTGCAGCTTCATCTTGTACATTACTTTCCAGGCCACGCCATCCTGATTGGTAATAGGAATATCTGACACTGTATTTTTGCCTGTGGATCAGGAAACTCCTTGTACAGCTGTATACATGTTTTCATAGCCTTTGAAAGAAAGGGTATTGTCTTTAAATTCCTAAGAATGCTTTGTTCGGCCTGCAAATTTAAGTGGAAAACCATCCCAAGCACTACAAGCTGAACAATCAAGATCGACCATGCACGTTTGCCCTATTGTTGTGGTCATCTAGAGTTCATTTCAGAACAAATCCAGGTCTTTCTGTCATGTGAGAATGAAAGATGGTCTAGCACAAAACAGTCTTTTTGCAGCTTTTTGTTGCATATGTGAAAAAAGTGGTATAAAACCTTTGAAGCAATGGTAAGTTAGAAAGAGGTTAACAGCTTAAAAACAGCATAACACCCCTGATTCTCAGCAGGTATTCAATTTACATTCTGGGTAATGTAGAGGCCAGGTTTTGACAAAGAAGAAGAATGTGTGAAATAAAAAAAGATGATATCTTGGGTTCTGCTGCATTAATTTCTCCCCTACTTTGGGGCAATGACAAATTAAATAACTACTCTTTTAACATAAAGTGAACTCTTATTTAGAAAGGTCCTCCGAATAGCAGAAAAGGGTTATGGTTCAAATTGTAATTGTAATTGTATTTGTTGTTTGTTGTCCAAATGTATTTGCAATGTTTTGCCTTTTTTCTGTCATTGCCAAATCATCCACAGTGTAAAAGAAACCTCAGTGGCTGCCCTCTCCATCCCCTCAATGTGACCCCATCGTCTCATTGTCAGGGGAGACAAACCTCATCAGAGGCAAGGCATGATCACTCCAATACAAGAGCAAACACAGGAGTCGTTACGGCATGTCATCTCAAGAAGCAGGACATGGCAAGATTACTGCACTTTAAGAATTTGATTTCAAAGATCTTTTTTTATTTTCCAAAAATGAGTGCAGAAAACAGCAATGGTACATTGAGAATCACAATCACAACAAAACATAACAACACAAGGGTACATATGGTACAATTAAATAACCTGTTATCCTATACAACTTACAGAGAAGAAATAGGAAGGGAAAAAAATATATAATAAATAAATAAATAAACAAATAGAGAAATAAAAGTAAATAAATAAGTAGATAAATAAATAATAAAATATGGGGTGCAAAAAAGAGAAAAATAATTAACAAATAAATTTAAAATTATATATATATATATATATATATATATATATATAAAAAAATATACATATGCATATACATATACACACACACATACATGTGCATTAGTTGTACAGAGATAGAGGTAGAATATTGACCCTGCTTTCCCCCCACCCCACCCCTATTATGAATTGTTCAAAGCACACACAAAGAGAGAAAAGCAAAACAGTTTGTGGAAACAAAAACCTAGTTGTCGGCAGGCTTATTGACACATTAAATCTTGAGCTTCTCAGCTGTCAGGGGTCTGTTTCAAGGCCATATTCTATACTGTATGAGAGTCATGGAAATAGGTACTGCACTTTAAGAAGATGACCAATGCCAAGTAGTGCTTTATTTTGACACTTTGCAGCTTTGTTTGCATTTCTGTGAACCTTGGGAATATAAAAACAGTCACTGTGAGCTGTGTCTGATTAGGATCTGATTGGAAACATCCCTCAGCCTAACCCTAACCCTGACATGCTGCAGGGAGAGGCCTTCTCAGTATTATGAAGAACTCTCCCCTTGTTGCACTCAAGTACTAGTTAGCACTAAGGTGGCAGGAGCGGAGCCCCCGACTCGTCGACATCAACAACAACAACAACATCAACAAACAGGAATTGATGGCGAGTGTTTATTATCTGGTTTAATTGCTCCTCATCTGGAGGATCTGACAGTTGTGGTTAATGAGAGAGCGAGAGAGAGAGAGAGAGAGAGAGAGAGGAGGTAGCACTGTTGGCAGCGAGCTTCATGTACATGTATATGTGTCTGTGTGTGCGTGTAGTCAAAAAGAGGATAGACCACATACAGCTCAACAGAAGCAACACAGGAGATGTGGGAAACATCAATTTGATTATCAAGTTATCAGAACGAATCAGGAATTTCAAGTCCAACCTGAAATGTCCCTTTGCTGTAACCTGTATACTGCACACCTGCGCACACACACACACACACACACATACAATGGCGGATCTTATCTCCTGTGCAATCTGCATACACTAATCATTTTTCAAGAAAAGACAGGTTATCACTGATTTCAAGCCTCTTCCTTAATATTTCATCTGGTCTGCAGCAGGTCTGGCTCATGTCCAACCAGAGACCTCCCTGATATTGTCTAATGTCACGCACACACAGCCAGGCCAGGCATGGTTTGACAATGAAAACATCAAGACCAGTAGTCTTTTAAACACGTAGGGACGCTTGTCGATGGCCTTCAGGTCAGCAGCCAAGTTTTGTCCTCAGAAGAAGCATGAAAACGTTGCAAGAATGATAATTGCCCCTCCATTTGAATACCAGGCACACACATAATAAACACACATACAAACATGCACCAAAACAATTACCATTAGATGAAGATGCTTGTTGTTTCATTCATAAATTTCTCCCATTGAAAAACATGGGCATATCTTAAACAGGGCATACACGCCCCTTTTACTACTCCAGCTCAAGAGGCCCACATGGGAACAATTAGGGGTATACACAAATTTGGCAAAGGTCCGTAGTAACCAGCTGCATCTGTTTGTATTTACCTTTTTCTCGAGCACTGGATAATGTCATGAGCACATCTGCTACTGTGAAATGTAACCGTGGTTACATGCGTGGTTGACCCATGATTCTGTAATTACCCACCGAGCGAGATGAAGAGGCCCAGCAAACCACTCAAAGCCACACAGCCCTCCTCCCCCTCATCCTCCCCCTCATTCCTCTTCAGTGGCTTGAAGGCCTGCCTGTCTCACCAAAATGTGTTGTTGAGTGCTGTTAGCTGACAATCAGACATTGCTGAAGTGGCATTTAATGACCCAAAGTTGTCAACAACAGTAATTTTAACTTGATTTTGGTGTTATTAAGTTACCACTCAGTTAATGGCACTTTCTATTATGTTGGCTAAAATGTGGTTCTCAATCTCAGATGAGCTGAGTCTGAGCTGATTGCTTGTTTGTGCTCACATGACACAAGCAGCACAGTTTGTCACTGAGATCTGCCAACACTGAAATATTTTATTTTTGTAGCTTAATACATGGTTTCTGCACATGATTTCAGAAAGAAGAAATACATAAGTCAAAGCAAGAACTTAGTTTACTTGTTTCAAACAAAATAGCAACAGCCATACAGAACTGGTCACGTAAGAAGACAGTTCACTTGCAGGGTGGATTGAAGAAAGATGATGTTTCAGAACTCCAAATAAAACCAGCAAAAATTTTCACTTTCCTCAAAGGTCTTGCATTTGTTTGAAATTCTGAAAGCTCACGTTATTTACACAGCAAACTGAAAGCCAATCAAGACCAGGCTTGTTTATAATAATGATGAGTGATTATGAGTAATAACAATGAAGACCATATATGGATCACTTCACAGAAGCAGTGTGTGTGGAGGTTGGATGCCACCATGCTTAGCATTGCCCAGATGTGCAAGCCATATGCTCCTCTGACTGAAATTAAAATGAAAAAGAAACTGTGAGACATAAAAGGGATTTTTAACTTTGTAAAGACAGTTAGCACTCAGCACAAATAGGGTAACGACCGAGAGAGGCCACATGAAAGGACCGGGGATGTTGGTGTGCTTTTCGCACCACTCATTCCATTTCCTGATCATAAGTTCACTGAGCAGATGAGGACCAAAGGGACAAGGAAGTTTAGATTTTCTGCCCCACAGCCCATTGTATATGATGCATGTAACTGTGTAACACTGCACTGTTATCATTTACAGATGCTTTGGTGCATACCAGGAGGTCAGAATAACAAAGGTTGAAAAACAGGTGGACACAGAAGTGAAACATTTTCAGTCAAAATAATCTGGTTAATCCATGTTATTTTGTATGGAATGCATTGAAGGTAGCCATATTTAAAGTAATTAATTAACTACACTTGCAAAGCCCAAAGAAAGCAAACTTCCTTTTCTCGTACAACTTGCATTGTTCAGTGATCATTCATTCATCACTTACAGCTCAAGTGTCAATGCAGACATAAAACAACAAAGGATTGAAAATAACTGTGTTGGTTTGATTTCAAAATGAGCCTTTGCAAACAGGCTGCTGGCCAATTGAGAGATCTTTCTGAGAACAAATACAATAGTGCCCTCTGCTGTTGATTTGAGAATACTGCAGCAAATATACACCGACCAAAACTTCCAATGCAACCCTCCCATGGTTTATGCATATTGTACCAAATTGTGACATGCTAATAGCGCTCTTGCCCATTGCAGACGGACATGGCGACATGCTGGAGTCAATAGCAGACCAGGGTGGGGACATCGCATCGGCTGTGTAACCTGGCCTCACGCAAGCAGTTGAGTACTGTTTGGTCGCTGATTCTGCTCTGATGTCAACCTCTGGTCTGTGCTGCAGTCACTGTAGCTAGCAGGAAACGGTTTCTCAGATGTTGAAGACGAATATGGCGGTCCTGTCGAGGGGTGGTGACACGTGGCCTGGGGGCTCGTGGTCGGTCGTTAATGCGCCCTGTCTCATTATACCGGTTCCACAGACTCGAAATGGCACATGAACACCCAAGGCCCTGGCAACACGTCTCTGTGCCATTCCAGCTGTCAGCATACAAATGGCCCTTTCTCTCTGATTTTGATGTAGTCGTGCCATGGACGAATGTTTCACCAGGACAATGCAAATGAGCACGAAAGATCGCCATTGGTACGGCTTCTTATTGACCAGGTTTTAAAAGGATTGGTGATTAAGATTAAGATCTGCTCAGTTTCATCAGCGATGACAAATTCTAAGGATGTGCAGTCAAGTGGAACAACATGTCGGCACACGGCAAACAAAAGCAAATCCTTTGAGATTTCATGTGATATTTCATGTGTTATAACTCAAATTCATTGTTTGGCTTTGTGTGCCCAAAATTTCTCAATCATGGGAGTGTTGCATTGGAAATTTTGTTCAGTGTATGTAAAGCAACATCACAGCTGAATGTTTAGTTGGAAATGCATATATTGTATTTAACAGGAGAGCAAAACCTTAAAAAATACAAGCATGTTTGTTGATTGTAGAGGCATTAAAGCATGTGTTGTCTCTGTGTTGGAGTATACTAGAATCTAGTGTGATTTAGAAAACAGGAAACCTTTAAAATGTTACTAAATATTCCATATAAAGCTTTCAGTGAAACACGGTGTTTGAATTTGAAAAAAAGACAAAACAAATTACTTGCCTTTTAAGAAATGTCAGAAAAATTAAATGTATCTCCATGATTATTACCTGTATGGAAAAATATGTCAGCTCAAACCTTGGTCTGTGGGAATAATCAGTGTCACAAATTCACTTGTTTCACCCACAGTGAAATTATCTGTCCGGTTCACTGACACTTTGCTGACTGTCGGTGCTTTGTTGTCTGGCTTGGTCAAACCCACACTTTGTTTGAAAATGTGCAGCACAGTCTCCTTTGGTGTCGTCACTGAAAAACTGTAATTGTGTGTAATTGATGCACTTGTATTTATTTTTTTTTCCCCATTTCATGCTATGTTATCCATTTCTAACTTTTACTTTACTACATTTCAGACAGAAATAATGTATATTTCACTCCACTACATTTACTTCCTGGTTGTAGGTAGTTACTTATCAGATTAAGAGTCGAGATGAAAAGAATATGATTGGCACAAGCTGTTTTTCTTGCATGTGACCTCCTACAAAACAGCAGTGTGTAGTTGAAGCCTCTCTAAAGTTCTCATATGGTTTTCCCTTAAATCTCTCTTCAGGTCCAATGAGGTAAAATGATGCTACATTTCTAAAGTCCAAAAGTAATTCCAAAGTTGTGCTGCAGAACTTTTTTCTTCATTCCAAACCTGATTGCGTATGGAAGGACCCTGATTTTCATGATATATAGCATTAAACTACCCAACAGTGAACTACCCACCCAAAATACACGTATAATGACACCAATATATCAATAGACAGGAGGCATTTCTCTGCAGAAATAACAATTTTATTTTGATTTTAGATGCTCCAGAGAAGCAAGGTTGACAGTTGGAGGTTGGAGAGGAAAAATACACTTTACCTTGGATGGGTAAGACCCACAACAGCCAGAACCCAACCCCACCAGATAGATAGATACTTTATTCATCTCACAGAGAAATTCACCAATTCTCGCACTGTGCATCCACATCCCTTGAGCATGCAAACGTTTTATGATGTACTATCTGGAAGCACCTTTGCCAATTTGCATCTGATATTTTTGTATACCATATATAGGCAAGTGTGGAGATACATAGGAGTCTAACTCTTCATTAAATGGTGTTGACAATGAGTGAAATTGTTTTAACCAAGCTGTTACTGTTATCTGGTATCTTTTTTTTAATGACTGGCCCATTCCATTAATAAAATATTCTACATTTATTCTACTGTGGAAGACACTTCTTCTCCCATGTTGGCTGCACTGATTCAGCTTGTAAATAGGTGGGTCAGTACCATTCCTTCTTGATGATAAATGTAGGAAAAGACCATTGTAATGTAAACTATTAAGTGAGACAGCTAAAAGGATGACTAGAGATTAAACTCGTATATTTTCAAGGTGACATGGTATTAAATGCAATTTACACGTCAATATAATTTCGCAGTGAACCTTTTGTTTGGGCTCTTTAGGTTAAACTAGACTTCAGAGGGGGGTCACACTTTTTAAAATGAGTTCATTGCAAGTTATGAAACACGACAACACTCGTAATGATCTACATAACATATAAATCAGTTATCTACAAAGATAATCGACGATTGGTGACCTGAAGTCAAACTATGAAGTTAACGTTCCTAATTTTATTTTTTGACATCCCTACAAAACTAACAATGAGCCCTCCCAGCAGGATGATGTCATCCCTCGTATGCGCGCATCCATTTTGTTAGCTAGCTTGAGGTTGTTGGTGTTGGCGGTGAACTGCTACAAATGTCTTCATGATTTCGTGCCTAAATCTTGCCGAATGAGATAAATTGTCGATGTTGTTACTCGTGTGTGATTTTAGGACACACGCTCACAGACTGGAGGGGAACTCGTGTATTTGGCGACTGTAACAGAGCGGGGAACTGGATGGTCATTCATTTTTCAAGCTGCCATGAGTGTGCTAGCTTGTTAGCTAGCTAGCTCACTTGTTTACGCGTGCGTTAGCGGAGAAAAATATATATTCAGTGTAAGAGAGTCGCTGGAAAACTTGGTTTTTCAGTTTTCCTGTCTGCTTGCACATTTCAGTTACGTTACGCACGTAATAGAAGTAAACTCACGACGACGTTAATACATAGTCGTGTGCGTCATTCCAGTATTTAACCTTATAGCGCTCAGCCAGTTAGAGGCCATGTCAGAGTTGTACATTCGTGTGGCCGAGGATGAAGCCGAAGAACCCATGGAGATCCCTTCAGAGGATGATGGAACTATATTGCTTTCATCGGTAGCTGCACAATTTCCAGGAGCGTGCGGGCTGCGGTACAGGAACCCAGAGTCCCAGTGCATGAGGGGAGTCCGGCTTGTGGAGGGTGTCCTGCATGCACCTGAGAACGACTGGGGAAACTTGGTCTATGTCGTCAATTACCCCAAAGGTGAGATCTTTCAACTGATTGTTTAGTTTTACACCGATAAGTGTTTTAATATTGAATATAATCTCGTTGTTATAACCGACATGGTGAAACCACAAGGGATAGTATAACACCCTGTGGTAGTTCTCACTACAAGACGACATTTTCACATGATGACTCGTTCGCAAGGTGAAAACAAATCTCGTGTAGCTGCCGTGGTTGGTATTAGTTAAAGTAGAGAGCATTCATTCCAGCTAGTTTTTGTCTGGTCACTTAGTTCCTACTCAGAAATGTGAAAGGTCCCATGTTATACACTTTTTCGGCAATTTTATATAGGTCTCAGAGGTCCAACAATATTGTATTGAAAATATATTACCCCAAATTCAGCCCTGGTCCTGAATTCCAGCCAGTTATAAATCACTGTATTGAGCTCTGCTGAGAACAGTCTGTTTCTGTGTCTCTACCTTTAAATTTTCCTGAGCTGTCTGACCACGCCCTCTCTCTGGAGGGAGGAAGTCGCGCTGTCTCCCCTTACCTTACTGGCACTGGGAGAAGAGGCCACTAACGTTACTCTGCATTGCACGGACAGTACCGTCAACAGTAGTCAGAGACACCCAAATTACAAATAATTGTATAATGCTAGCTTCAAATGAGCCTTCTGCTCACAGAACTTATGTTACTTACTCAAGGACACAAACTTTAGGCTAGCTCTGCAGCAATCACAGCTCTGATAGCTGCAGTGTGCCGTCTGTGAACATGTCCCTGTAGTGTTAGCACTGCAGCTAACAGAGCCAGCTAAGATGACAAGTATACCACAGGGGAAATAAAGTACAAACAATGGCGGCCGCTTGGTAACTTTAGAGGAGGGTTACGTATCAGGGGGAAGGCTGGCTGAAAGGCAGCGTCCTCTACTGGAGGGAGGGCTATTCCTCCTCTTTATGTCATAAAGAAAATGTTCAACTTGGCTGTTTCAGCACACCTTGGCAAAGAAGAGGAGCAAGCAGGGGAAGGAGGTGACAGACTCCTGGGGCCTCATTCAAAGGCTACGGGGACACATACTATTGTTAGAACACCTTTATAAAGTGAATTTTTCATAATAGGTGACCTTCAATGCTTCATCTCTTATTTTGACAACAGTGTGCTTTTATCTAGGGCTGCGACTAATGATTATTTTAATAGTTGATTAATCAGTCAGTTATTTTTCTGATTAATCAATGAATCAGATTTAAAAAAAACAAAACAAAACTTTTTTTTAATTTCCATCCTTTTATTCAAAAAGAGGACATTATTTCAGATTGACAGCACAGAGGAGTGCACAAACAACAGGTTGCTGCATGAACAGCCCAGAGCTTGCAGTAATAAGTTATGAATGATTAAAAAAATAAATGTTGATGTCAAATAGCACATGAAATGGGTCCTTGAGGGAAGAGTGTAACCAGAGTTCAAGGTGTGGACCATTGTAATGAAGCTGTCATCTTCAACCATTGATAGAGGCCTCATGTCAGTGATGAGCACGTTGAGGATATCTGTCAAGACTGTGGCTTGCTGTGGTGTACATGCTGCATTTTTTTCCATCGAGAAACCTCTTGAGGTTTGCTGTTTTTCATGGAATTCCAAAGATATGTGTATATCTTAAAACTAACATTTATTTAAATCAACTCAGCACATGCCTTATTGTCTTAGATTTGTAAAGGTAAGTAACCCAAAGAGCAATTGCAGACCAGACATGTTCAAGACAGAGATAAATAGCTAATTACGTATACTCAACTGTGTGCAATTAAGTCATTTTTAGGATACTGCATTTACAGGTACTGAGCTTATTCATTCAATTATTTCCATCACTGTAGTAAATATAGTTAAGTTTATTTATACAGCACGATTTAAACACAGCTTAAGCTGACCAAGTGCTATACACAAAGAATATTGATATGAAATAAAAAGAAAAACACACACATTCTAACATCAACAATAAACGATAGCACAGAATATATACATGACAACAGATTAGGTTGGTAAACTATGGCAGCCCTGCTCTCCCACTGTCATTAATGAGCTAATGCTAACATTACTTTAATGCACTTTTCACAATTGTCCAGCTGGATGATGAGTACAGACCAACACCAGGAGAGACTAATGTTATGTTTACTCACTTATACCCTTATAAATCAGGGGTATAATTGTCCGTTTTTGACTTCTTTTTGATCACTCCATGTCCTCTGGCATAAAATGTGCAACACAGTGTTTGGCTTTATGACATGATTTGCAGCTATTGTTGAATAAAATCAATTCAACAGAGCAGCATAAACAGCTATGGACAGTACTATATAAGAGGGGTGTGTCTGCTGTACTGTACTGCTGTACTTACTATTTAAATTGAACACCTCTTGATGCAATGCTTCTGTCTTTTATGCCTGTGTATTATGTGTGAATATATTCAATTTAATCGTGAGTACTGAGTACATAAGTATGAAGTACTGAAATCTTGAAATACATTATGATAATATGAAAACAAATCAAACCCCCCCTTAGAGTTAATGGACTGGCCCGCTGTAGTGTGAAAAGTTTTGTTTCTCTGTCAGCTTTAAAACAGGATGTTACTAAATATTGCTGTTTATATTTCATAGCAAACACAATATACAGTCCTGTAACTTTCAACAGCAAATACGTAGGGATATATTTTTTTATTTAATATATTGCGGTGATGACGGTAGGCATTACATGACCACAGTATTGCGGTGATGCTGTTATCATCCCAGCCCTAGTGTACACTCAACGTGCAGTCAAAGAAGCTCTCAATGGAGGTGAAACAGACCATCCTGAGGCTGGAAAAAGAAGAAGAAATCCACCAGAGATAGCAGAAATGTTAGGAGTGGCCAAATCAACAGTTTGCTACATTCTGAGAAAAAAAAAGAATGCGCTGGTGAGCTTGGGAACTCAAAACGGCCTGGACGTCCACGGAAGACAACAGTGGTGGATGATCACAGAATCCTTTCCATGGTGAAGAAAAACCCTTTCACGACATCCACTCAAGTGAAGAACACTCTCCAGGAAGTGGGTGTATCAGTCTCTAAGTCTAAAGTCATAAATCTAAGTATCTAAGTCACAAAAGAAGACTTCATGACTTCATGTCAAGTAAATATAAAGGATGCACCACAAGGTGCAAATCTTTAATCATCCTCAAAAATAGAAAGACCAGAATTGACTTTGCCAAAAAAAACACCTGAAGAAGCCAGTCCAGTTCTGGAACAGCATCCTTTGAACAAATGAGACTAATGGTGCTTTTCCACAGGCACGGTACGGTACGACACGGCTCTACGTTTAGCGCTTTTCCACTAGTACCTGGAACCTGGTACTATGTACTTTTTTCGTACCTCCTCAGCCGTGGTTCCAAGCTAGACGAACGATACTAAAACGCAACGTCACCCGACTGCCTTCCACTGATTGGTTAACGAGTGTAGTCATTGGATGCGGGACGGCCGATTGGACTGTACTCCACCTTTTTTAAAAACGGCAACTGCTTCGCTATTTTTACACTTCCTGGAGTCTTCTGTCACTCGTCTTTTGCTTTGTGCATGACAAAAAGTCACAGAGTGAGCAACAAATACATGATCGCTTCCTTGTCCTTCATTGTTTGTGTTGTTGTTGTTCTTCTTCTTCCTGGTTGTCTGTGTCGCATGCAAATGAAGTTATGGCAGTTTCGCGCTGCCGTATGACGACCCCGCCCACGCCGAGGAGGTACTCTGTTGTAATGGAAAAGCAACAAAACTGGGCCGTGCCGTTACTGTGTAGTGGAAAAGCGCCATAAGATCAACCTGTACCAGAATGATGGGAACAAGAAAGCTTGGCGAAGACTTGGAATAGCTTATTATTCAAACTATACCACATCTTCTGTAAAACATGGTGGAGACACTGTGATGACATGGGCACGTATGGCTTCCAATGGCACTGGGTCACTTGTGTTTCCTGATGATGTGACAAAAGACAGAAGCAGCCGGATGAATACTGAAGTGAATAGGGATATACTTTCTGCTCAGATTCAGCCAAATGCAGCAAAGCTGATTGGACAGTGCTTCACTGTACAGATGGACAGTGACCCAAAACATACTGCAAAAGCAACCCAGGAGTTTTTTTTAAAGCAAAGAAGTGGAATATCCTGCAATGGCCGAGTCAATCACCAGCTCTTAACCCAATCGAGCATGTTTTACTTGCTCAAGACAAATTCTAAGGCAGAAATACCCACAAACAAGCAACAACTGAAGACAGCTGCAGTAAAGGCCTGGCAAAGCATCACAAAGGAGGAAACCCAGCGTTTGGTGATGTCCATGGGTTCCAGACTTCAGGCAAAGGATTCTCCACAAAATACTGAAAAGTAACATTTTACTTAGAGTTATGTTTATTTGTCCAATTACTTTTGAGCCCATTAAATGAGGAGCGTTTGTAGAAAAATAGCTACAAATTTTTTGTGTTTAATCATATTTTTTTTTGTTTTGATTTAAACCTTAAATGGACACTAATTTGATATTACATTGGCTCTCTAGCGCCTCACAGCAAGAAGGTACCGGGTTCGAATCCCGGGCCCAGGGCCTTTCTGTGTGGAGTTTGCGTGTTCTCCCCGTGTCTGTGTGGGTTCTCTCCAGGTACTCCGGCTTCCTCCCACCATCCAAAAACATGCATGGGGATTAGGTTAATTGGCTAATTTAAATTGACCGTGAATGTGAGTGTGAGTGGTTGTCTGTGCCCTGCGTTGAGGTGGCGACTTGTCCAAGGTGTACCCTGCCTTCCGCCCTAAGACAGCTGGGATGGGCTCCAGCCCCCCCGTGACCCTATGAGGATAAGCGGTAGCTAATGGATGGATGGATTCGCTCTCTAGCGCCAGACAAATTTTTTTTATTTTTTTTTTTGTTAAACTGCACATCGTTGCACCATGGTTGGAACTACGGTAGGCGGAATGGGTTGAAAATCGAGATTCAGTAAGCTGTTGACAACAACATGTCTCCAAACACCAATTCATCGAGCTTACGTTCGGGTGATGAGATACGTTATTTCAAACTGCATAGAGTCATTTGTGTGAGCAAGTGTTAGGCAATGGCATGAAATGCCCTTAGCTTACTCAATCAAATATATGCTAACATTACCATCCACCAACCAGGTTTATGCTTTCCGTAATCTACTATTATGCCGCCAACGTAATGAATTACACAACCAAGCAATGAGACATTCTAATTTGCACAGTAACATTGACTTACCTGTCGAGAACAAAGCAGGCAAGTTCAGCGTCCCTTTGGAAATATTTCTCAGTCATGAGTACTTTCCACCTAGTAAAGGCGACCCCAATGTTTACCCTTGTTTTGTTAATTCCCTTTTACGCTTTTTTGGTGATGAGGATTCCTTCTCTCAAAAAACATGTTTTGCCCTAGCAGGTAGTGCTTTATGTCCCTCTCGGCAGTTTGTAGTTTTTTGTAGACCGGAAAGACATGGAAGCCTCCGTATGAGCGACCCATTCTGTGTAAAGACAGATGACTGATCCTTCGCCCAGGAGGATAAGTCAGATTGTTAGCATAGCTTATTTTACACCGATGAGGCTCTATTTATGAATGAAGACGTTGATTTTAGGTAATAAAATACTTTTAAAAAAATTACATAGTGTCCCTTTAAAGTCTGCACTTCCGTTGTTCTGTTGCAGTTGTTTCATTTCAAATTTAGTGTGGTGGCATGCAGAGCCCAAATTATGAAGCTTGTGTCACTGTCCAAATGTTTTTGGGCCTGACTGTATGAAGTGCACATTTCAAAAAATGAGGTGCAAATTTAGCAAAAAGTTAAAAACAACTATTTGCAACTATTTGACTCCAGACTCCACCCTGGAAGAAGGAGTCACATCAGCTTTTAACTGTATTC
Organism: Synanceia verrucosa; assembly: GCA_029721515.1. Taxonomy (NCBI): domain Eukaryota; kingdom Metazoa; phylum Chordata; class Actinopteri; order Perciformes; family Synanceiidae; genus Synanceia; species Synanceia verrucosa. Next base: position 26,665,425 of record CM056561.1, read on the forward strand.
ACCCCCATATCCTTGCAGAAAGGATGCAGAACATCCATATTGACCCCAGCCTCATAAGTTGGTTAATGGACTTCTTGACTGAAAGGCTTCAACAAGTTTAAGTGAACAGTGTTCTTTCAGATGCCCTCATTTCTTCTATAGGCTCACCTCAAGGCTGTGTCCTCTTCCCTTACTATACACTCTATACACGAACATGTGTAGAAGTCAGCAGGAGGGGAGTGACATTCTGAAATTTGCAGATGACTCTGTCGTTGTGTCTCTGCTTAGCAGGAGAGATACAGACAATAGTATGGCAGTGACTGAATTCACGGACTGGTGCAGATCATCCTTTTTGGAAATAAACATCTCCAAGACCAAAGAAATGGTCATTGACTTTGGGGGAAACTCCGTCAATCATCTCTCCAACTTTTTTTGGAGACCAGCTGTTGGAAATGGTACAGAAACACAAATACTTGGGTATTGTGTTTGACCACTAGCTGACTTTTCAAAACCAGGTGGATGCTGTTTGAAAAAAAAAAAAAAAAACAGACTTTGTAGTTTTAACATGGATAGCACTTTTATGAGAATGTTTTATTGAATGTTTGTAAGCTTTTCTTTTATCAGCTGGTTTGGCACACTGTCCCTGAACAGAACAAAAACAGAATTCAAAGTATCATCGAAGTCTGCACCAAGATTACAAGTACCAATCTGGATAACATCTCGGACCTGTACAAAGCAAGTGCCCTTGCAAAGGCCCAGAGGATTCTGGCCGACACGTCCCATACTTTGTTTAAAGAATATAAACTTCTTCCTTCAGGTCGCAGATTTGCTCTCCCAAAGTGCAAGACAAATCGCCATAAAAACTCTTTTAGCCCCACGGTGATAGCCCTCGTTAATTTTTCTTAAACGTACCCACTGTCTGAGTATTTATTTATTCAATTTAATTATCCAGATGTATCATTTGTAGTGTGCTGCTTTTTTTTTGTGTGTGTGACTTGGGTGTTGTGTAAGTGATGACCACTGCTGCACAGACAATTGTCCCCCTCGGAGATAATAAAGATTGATTGATTGCTATTGCAGGTCATTCCTACCATCAGACTCTATAACATCAGCATCACTGGGTGATGTTAACACAACTGGACTTATTACTGCCATTGCCTTGTTTTCAAATCTGTTTGCACTGTCCATCCATCCATCCATCCATCCATCCATTATCTACCACTTATCCTCATAGGGTCACGGGGGGCCTGGAGCTTATCCCAGCTGTCTTAAGGCAGAAGGCAGGGTACACCCTGGATAAGTCTCCACCTCATCGCAGGGCACATAAAGACAGACAACCTCTCACACTCACAATCACACCTATGGTCAATTTAAATTATCCAATTAACCTAATCCCCATGCATGTTTTTGGATGGTGGGAGGAAGCCGGAGTACCAGAGAGAACCCACACAGACACGGGGAGAACACGCAAACTCCACACAGAAAGGCCCTGGGCCCGGGATTCGAACCCGGTACCTTCTTGCTGTTAGGCGACAGTGCTAACCACTACTGTTTGCACTATCCTTTTTCATCAGATAATTGTTTAACTAATTGTTTAATTTCATTTGCAATTAAAATATATTTTTCCTCCATTGTTATATAGCACATAATGTAAATATGCAAATATTTATTCTATTAAGTATTCTTTTATGTCTTTGCTGTGAAAAAAAATCTATTCTATTTAATAATCGATTTTATCGATTCTTTGTTGCAGCCCTAGTTTGAACATTATGACAGCTATCAATCCCCGTTCATGTTTTAGCATGACAAAGCCCTGAGGCATGAAGCCAGGTCTGCAAAGTAAGGGTTATTGAGTGGTTAGTGATTTTAACTGGCCCTGATCTCTGTTCCTCAAACATCTTTGGAATGAACTGGATTGAATAAGGCCTTATCAAACAAACATCACTTCTCTGATTGCTGAATGCCAGGAAATCCCTGTAGTCAGCTTCCAAAACCTTTGCAGTAGTTTTTGGGCTGTTACATTTAATGTTTATTGATCTGATGTAAGATATTTCTCCGTCGTTGTGCGTTGCTGTCACCACTAGACAGTAATCAGAGGTTCTTGTTTGACCTTTCGCGTCTATTCACTGGTGTTTCGTATGTGAACATTAAAATTACCGGTTTTATTTCAAGGCCACAGTTCACGCCATAATTTAGACAACTGCTTTTCCTGATTCACCCTCAAACATATCTACTTGTTCTTCACAGATAACAAAAGGAAGATGGAAGAAATAGATGCTGCCTCAGCTGTGAAAGTAAAAAGAGGCTTTCAGAAGACTTCAGATCTTATTGTCCTTGGGCTGCCGTGGAAAACAACTGAACAGGACCTGAAAGATTATTTCACTACCTTTGGTGAGGTCATCATGGTGCAGGTAGGGATATCTCGTCTTACTCTGAATATTTCTCTTGATGCTGTCATGGTTCTGGTTCAGTTAAATTTGTAATAAAGCTTGCTTCTCCACTGTGTTCACTGTAGGTGAAGAGGGATTTAAAGACTGGTAACTCAAAGGGGTTTGGCTTTGTGCGGTTCACTGACTATGAGACACAAACCAAAGTGATTGCTCAGAGACACATGATTGATGGACGATGGTGTGACTGCAAACTTCCCAACTCTAAGGTACTGTAGCCAATATTTTAGTGTCTCTTCATGAACGTCTTGTGTGTGTGTGTGTGTGTATATATATATTTGTGTGTATATATGTATGTGTATATACACGCGTGTATGTACGTATGTATATACATGTATGTACATGTATAGCACAAATGGCTCTAACAAGGACAGAAAAGGGAGTGGGAGGCCCCGATGTACAACTGTGCCAAAAGATAAATATCTGAGAGTGTGTAGTGTAAGACAAAGACGCCTCACAGGTCCTCAACTGGCAGCTGCACTAAATAGTACCCGTCAAACACCAGTGTCAGCATCAACAGTGAAGAGGAGACTTCAGGATGCTGGACTTCATGGCAGAATTGCCAAGAAAAAGCCATATCTCAGACTGGCCAATAAAAAGAAGAGACTGAGATGGGCAAAAGAGCACAGACATTGCACACTGGAAGAAGGTGTTGTGGACAGATTAGTCTAAATTTGATGTCTTCAGATCACACAGAAGAACATTTGAGAGAGGAAACATATGAAAAGATGCAAAAACAGTGCTTAATGCGATCAGTCAAGCATGGTGGAGGCAGCGTGATGTTCTGGGGATGCTTTGGAGGTGGTAAAATAGGAGATTTGTACAGAGTGGAAGGGACCTTGAGGAAGGAAAGCTATCACAAGATTTTGCAACGCCATGCCATACCCTGTGGACAGCACTTGATTGAGGCCAATTTCATCCTCCAACAGGATGTGTCAGCAGTATTTAAGGAATAAGCAGTCAGCCAGAATTCTGACTGTAATGGAGTGGCCGGCACAGTCTCCTGATCTGAACCTATTGAGCTGTTGTGGGAGCAGCTTGACCGTATGGTACGGAGGAAGACTCCATCAAGCCAATCTCATCCAAGCTCATTTGGAGCTTGGAAAGTCGGACATTCTTGAACACACCGTGGGCTAAACACAAACGCCGAGCTCCCACTGCTGCTGCAATGACATTAATGCTCTGTTTTACCGGCGCTGTTTTCTCCTTATGCTGGAAAGTGGGGAGACGGATCAGTGTTACTATCAATCTGAGGGGGACATATCCCCTCATCCCTAGTAACATCTGAGCCTGTGAATCATTTCCATTAGACTTTTCACCAGACTTTTTCATCATGCACTCTTCATGCAAATGCCTGTGGTGATTTTTTAAGTGCCGGTAAAAGTTGGTTGTGTTTCCGCTGGATGTTACAACTTTAGAGCGGCAGGTTTTACACACAGTTCCTGTTTCTGGTGCATGTCTGCAGCCTCAAAGCCCAGATACCGCCTAATGACAGCCGTGCTGTTTGTCTTGGAGATTAAATCCCCTCCTCCGCTTCTGTTTCCGCTGAAGTAATTTCTAAACATGTTAACGTTACAAAGCAGGAGCAGCAGGTTAACACACTGATTGGTTAGCGTGATCTGTCCATGAGTAGCATGCCGCTTCAGATTGGTGAGCTTGGCAGGATGGTAGGGAGCTGGCATGTATATGTAAAATAATTAAAACAACAGATCATGTGTCAGTCAGAAGCGCTGCAAAAAAACGCAGCTTTGACGATCACAGGACTGCGTTGTCTAAAATCGCGATTTCGATCTGTAAACGATAAATCGTTCAGCCCTAGCGGACATGCCCCCCTGTGCCTAGTGACATCTGAGAGCATGATTATTACATTTTTAAATGTTCTGAAACAGCTTTTAACTTTTTTGCACCGCTCTCTGAGTGTGGTGATGTGTCTGTGCCGGTGTTTGTCATGAGAGGGAGCGAGAAGAGAGTCGCGCTGTTGCAGAGGAGAGGAGAAATACATTTTAATGAATGTAATGAAACGATAGCGACACACTGCACAAATTAGAGTTAATTTTGTATTTGTTAAAAAAAGAATGCCTGTTTCGACCCTTTAGATTAAAATAAACATTAAATAATTAATTTAAATCAAATAAGTTTGCTTCGGATCAACAGCCAGCGTTTGAAAGCCAAAGTGCCTCCAAACATCAGATTTGTTTTATTGGGGATGCCAGTAAGCTCACTGCTCTCTGTTCTCTTCTGCATGTTTACTGTTGACTTCTTCACTGCCTCACTCACCACAAAAGCCGTGCAAGCAGGGTAGCGGTACAGCGACACCTTGCGGAGCGAAGGAGCGGAAGTCATTCTGGATTTAAAATCTGCCTAAGATATGATTATGTTGGGGTTGGTAAATATCGATATTAAGGAAATAAAAATCGATACGATATCAGAAGACAAAGTATTGCAATATATCGCCATATCGATATTTTTTTAAAACCCCCTAGTAGGAGAAGTATTATCGGGCGTTTAAGCATTCATCGCTAGTCTATTCCCGACTCTACGACATACAGACACAGGTCAGCCCAGGACGCGACTGCAATAAGACTTTTCAACAAGATAGAACAGCATGGTGTACATGTTGCAGTCGCTGATGGAGCAGAGGTGTGCTATTGGCGTGTATGCTGCTGAGTTGCCAGCTACCCTCACTGCACATCAGTGGGAGCTCATGGACAATGTGCTGACCATCCTGGCACCTTTTGAGGAACTCACTAAGGAGATCAGCTCATCAACAGCTATAGCAGCAGACGTCATCCCAGCCATCACTGCAGACACAGCCCGAGGTGTGGATACAGCCAAAGCCACACTGTTGGAGGCTGTTGTGAGAAGATTCAGCAACATCAGGCATGAGCCCCTGTACAGCTAGGCCCCTATTCTTTATCCAAGGCAAGTTACTATGAATATTGTATTTTCTAGCCAAAATTAATATTAGCCTACTGCATTTACAAATCCTAATTAAAAATGAAAATTGTTTTTTTGAAATACATTTCTGTGTTTACATGCAAGTCATAAAAAATAATGATGTATACAAAACACAATGATTGACACATCTTTCTTTTTTTATGCAAAACAAGGTACAAGAATCATTACTTCTCAGCAGACGTGAAGAATGAAGAGAAACTGCTCCTTTTGGCCAAACTTGCAGAGTGAGAGACCAGATGCATACCTGTGGATGAGAGACCTGTTGCAGGAACATACACTGAACTGGGACCTCCTTACAGAGATAGAGATGCACCTGCAGCCAAAAGGTGTAGTCTGCTGTTTGCAGTACACAATGAAATCCTGAAGGAGAACAAGGTGCCACAGCTGGCCAGTGCCTCAGCTTTCCAGGTACAGAACTACCTGTCTGAAGTTCCCTTCGACAGGAGCCAGGACCCATTGACCTACTGGAGACTCAATGAAAATGTTTCCTTAATCTTGCTCTACTTGCTCGAGCCTATCTCTCTACCCCATGCACAAGCACTGAAAGTGAGCACCTGTTTAGCTTGGCTGGACATGTAGTAAAGGAGAAAAGAAGCCGTCTGTCTGGTGAAAAAGCAGAAATGCTTTTGTTCGTCAAGAAAAAGCTGCCATGAATGTGCAAGTGACTATAAGAACAATTTACCTGTGCCATGTTAATTCTTATTACCGTTGACTTTTGAAAATATTTCACATGCTGCACTTTTTTTTTTTTTTTTTGTAGGTTTCACTTTTAGGAGCTTTTGACCTGAAAGATGTTGCAAGTTATTTTTACATTTAAATAACCACAATGCTGTTGTGTTTGGGCAAATTTCTTCTTGCACTTTTAAGAAAACCTAAAACTCAGGACACTATTGGTGGTTTAAGTTGTGTTATGAGTTTGTCCTGTAGATTCTTATTTAATTAACTACCTCAAACCTTGTGATTTCATTTATTTGTAAAAGCAAAATACCGGTGTGCACTTTATTTTTGCTAAGAGGCTCAAAACAGGCCTGCAGTGTAACCTGTTGTGCAAGTATGGTTTATTTTTAAAATGTGTAAAATGAAAGACTAAAGGAACTGATATAATTTATTAGTTTTGACTGCAATATTCTAAATTTTTCATTTATGTTTGAGAGAACTATCTCTATGAGCAGTTGAAAGATGATTATATTGTTTCGCAGGTATTCAACATTGTTTCAATAAAACAAGGTTGTAACATTTAATTTAAGGTATATGCTGTCAGTTTAAAAAAAATATCGGAATTGGCCAAAATCTGTATCGACAGGTTATGCTTGTTAGTGATCGGCCAGAAAATTGTGCACACCTTTATTTATTTATTTATTTATTTATTTATATATATATATATATATACACAGTGCATACACGTGTCTATACACATATGTATGTATATATGTTTGTGTGTGTGTATATACATGTGTCTATACACGTATGTGTGTATACAGTATATATATGTACGTGTCTATATATGTTTGTGTGTGTGTGTATATTTTTATCAATCTTGTGTTATGTTGGGGTTATTTTGCAGTAAAGATGTGAAAATGAGAAATTAGTACTTTTAATGTGTTATTTAGTATTTAATCCCGACACGAGTATACAAAAATAAGCTTCAACCTTTGTATAGAAGATTTATTGAATCAGATTTCCTAATTTTTTGCTATGGCTCTTTGTCCCCTCAGGCGTGTCCTGATGAGCCCATGCGGAGCCGTAAAATCTTTGTTGGCCGCTGTACGGAAGACATGACAACCGATGAACTGAGGCAGTACTTCATGCAGTATGGCGAGGTCACTGATGTCTTCATTCCCAAACCTTTCCGGGCATTTGCGTTTGTCACATTTGCCGATGACCAGGTGAGATTTTCCATAAATGTCAGGTTTACAATATAAGTTGATAGCATATTGATGACTGTAATGATATTCTTCTCTGTACCTCATTGTCAGGTTGCTCAAGCCCTGTGTGGAGAGGACTTGATCATCAAGGGCATCAGTGTGCACATCTCCAATGCTGAGCCCAAGCATAATAATAGTAGGCAAATGATGGATCGAGGGCGATTTGGGGCGGGTGGGTTCGGTCAGGGCTATGGCAGTAATCGTGGTGGGCTAGGCAGCGGTAGTGGTGGGGTTAACTTTGGGGCTCTTGGTCTTAACCCAGCAATGGTGGCTGCTGCTCAGGCAGCACTGCAGAGCAGTTGGGGAATGATGGGCATGCTGGCTAACCAGCAGGGTCTGACCACAGCAGCAGGCACAGCCACTACGACCAGGGACCAGACCTATAGTTCTTCCAGCACTGCAAGTTACAGCAGCCCCAGCTCAGCTAGTCTTGGTTGGGCTGCAGGCACTAACACCGCCTCCAGCAGTGGCTTCAGTTCTGGCTTTGGCACCTCCATGGAGTCTAAGTCTTCTAGTTGGGGAGTGTAGATAGCCTTGAACTTTTCTTTTGATATTAGGCTAAACTGGTAAGTATACATATAGCTGGGAACTGCTTATATCTTTCGTTCCTATTATTAAAAACATACTGCCTTTTATTTTGTCAATGAGAAAAATGTATACTTGTGTATGACAGATTTATGTAGTCCGGCATAGGATGGGTGAAAACTTTAGTTTGTAGAGTGAACTGCCACGCTCTATTTTTTGTTTTTCAGATAAAACTTCAAAAGATGACTGTGCATGCAAGACATATTTATGATGCACAAGTATCTTGAGAACCCTGTCATCCCCCTGTAAAATGGGATTAATATCTTATATCTTTATGCAGTTAATTGCGTAATTTTGTTTGTTTTTTGTTTGACGTCTTTTGGAAACGCCTTCATGAAAATCTCTTCTGCAGTTCACCAACTCTTTCACAATTTCCCGGGAGGAAGCGCCTCATTGGCAGCAATGTTCGACAGATCTCAGTATCATTTCCCCTCTTCCCATGTGTAAATGCTTTGCCATCAAAGAACACAGCTTCACTCTGCATATACTTTGTTGGACGGTGGGTGTTTTTTTTCCTCTCCCCTTTTTATGGATATAGAAGTTTTGTCTACCCTTGTCACTTTTCAAGGTCAATGAGTGGAACTGATGTTAGATCGAGTGTGAGAGTGAACGGGAGAACAATGAAAGAAGCGTGAGAAGGACTGTTTGTGCAGTTTTTTTTTTGTTTTTTTTTAGGAGGGAAATGCCTCTAACAGTTGAGAAGAACTTTTGGGTTTGTGAGAGTGTGAGAGGAAGAAGCAAGTACGAGTGTGTCCCAAATCGCCATCACAAGGACATTTTTTGCATCTCTAGATTTCTATGGTTTCTGCTTTCTCGCATCATTTTCTATCTACCTTAGTTCTTTAAAAACACAGTGACATGTCAAGTGCTTTGAGTATTTGTAGCTTTTCATAGCTTTCTCTTGCTGTCTGATTAGATGTGAATGCTGTCTGCTTGTGCTTTGTTTCTCCTTGTTACCACCCTCAGTGTGTGAAAATGTGACTTTGTGCTGGTGAAGTCTGTGTGGGGGAAAAAAAAAAACACTGAAGTTGTCTTGCAGTTTGAGGTTGATGTGGTGAATGTTTGACAAGTTGTCATTGGAAGTTGTGTTTGAGGTGGTTACGAATGCATTTTCTGTGTTGTGAATCAAAGGGAAGTCTAAAATAAAACTGAATTTGACTAGGGATAATACACTCTTGACAGTGACTTATTTTTGCTTACATTAATTGAACTGCCAACACTTTAATTCACATGTATAGGGACCACGGACACGGACAGCCCAAGTTGGAGTCAGTTTTGGAGAAGCTGGAGACATTGTTGGGTGAGCCGGCACAAGCCAACAATGGAATTGCTGCACGACTACGGGAATCCTGAAAAGGATCACCTCACTAGCAAGAAACGGACCGTCCTGTAATCAAATTTCAAGTGGACCATACTCAATTTGGCTTAGGCTACAAAGTCATGAGTAGGACCAAAGTGACATCTGCAGTTTTAGTGTCAATTGCAAAGTCTGCCTTTTATACTGAAACATGCATTTCTGTCAGTGAGTGATTTTATTCTTTGCCTCATAATGGTGGAAACGTGCAAGTAATAGCTGGTAGGTTTATTTCTTTGTGATCCAAAGCATTTCAATGAGGCACAATGTGTTCATGCTGTTTTGTTTATCCTGATTGTGGTTGCAGTGGTTGGAATGTGTGAACTAAGAGAATTTCAAAGTGACTTGAACAAATGATTGATTATGCCAGCAGAAATTCAGACTTTCTGTATTGAAATATTTTAGTATTGCAGTTTAAAATAAAGGTTGAGTTTGTAATCACCTGTTGTCTCTCAATGTAGATTGCCATGCCTGGAAATATTTTATCGAAAGGCTCGCTCTACCTCTAGCTTCTCATATTTTTTCATGCGTCAAACGTTTTATTTTTCTCAGATTTCATACAAAAGTTGTGATTTAGTATTGGAGTGAAATACACTGTTCTGCACCACTGCTGGCTGTCTAGTAAGATGTAGGGTTCGTGAGAAATAAGCGTATTGGATATCATGCAGCTTAGGTTGGGAGATTAGAGCTAAGAGCAAATTTAATAGAAGTGCTACATAGTGCAAAGAAATGAAAGACAATCAAAATAGTACAGTGAAAAATAATAATGGAATATCAAAAAGCAGTCACAAGTTTTGGTAAACGAGTGACCACGAGTGAGCAGTGTGGTTTATTAATTCATTTCAGGAAGTGATGGTCCTACTATCACTCCCTCCTTACCCATGAGGCCTTTTATTATCGCCGCCATAAAAATAGTATGTGTAATAGAGCAGTAAACAACAACTGTATGAGTGTTTAATAGTACTAATACTGATTAAATTAATTATGTTTAAAACAAAAATATTCTATAATTGTCTCTATATGTATTAATAGAATAGACACCCAATAAGACCCACATAATGTTCTAATGGTAATAGAAATGAAGTGATATAATGATTATAATAATAAAGGTAGCAATAATCATAATAATATTAACTATGGGGCCTTCGGCTCCTTTAGCATCCAGCCTTGGAGGTCGCTTGCCCCTGGAGTTGCTTTGCATGTTCTGCGTACTTTATTTCTGACGAGCTTCATAGAGTTAACATTTTACACTTGTAGTTTCAGTTTGCTAGCATTAAGTCTCTACCTCAAAGTTGTTTTTTTTTGTTTTTTTTTTAGGGTCAAAAACAAGCTGTTAGCCTAGATGGTCAATCATTTGTTGGCTTTGCATTCATGAAAGATTGTTTGTGTTCAAGAAAGTTGTATGTTTTTCTGAGTGCAATGCGTGTCTAAGTTGTACTATAAATGTTTCCTACTGAGCTGTAGTTTATATGCTAAGAACATAGGTTCTGTGTGAGTTATTCAAATGTTATTCAAACACTACAGAAATACTCCTCAAGGTTCTTATGTGAATTTATGTAAATGAGCACTATTCAGCTATGTGACAGAATATTGGTAAGGCATTTATTTGTGTAATAGTGTTTGAAAATAACACATTTCTTTTGTCTTGATTTGTAAAATGTGTGGTAATGGTAATAATAAGCACTAATGTGCTTGATACCACATTGATGCTAGTGCCTACTTTCAAGAAGAATATCACATGAATGTTAATGTTGTTTAATTACCTTTTGTAAGTGTGTGTCATTTGTTTTGCATAAACAAAGTAATAACAAAATATATGATTGTCATCAAAGTGTGGTATTTCATAATCCATTATCTGCAATGGAAGTGGGTTTCCAAGTAATCATTCATGGTAGCATGCACTTATTTTTATTAAGCTTGAGTACATGTTCATGTGCAGTCTACAGTAGTGTTAACAAAAATACACAATGGTTTAAGTAATACAAAAGTAATACAAACAGAAGTGAAGATAAACTTGCACCCCCCCCCATTGTTGTAAACAATAGTTACACAACACAAATAGCAAGGTGGCAAAGTGTTAATGCACACATGATACTTACCATTCCGAACATGTTAACTGTTATTTCAGAAATGAAGGAATCATCAGTTTCTTCAGGGCTAGTAGGTGCGTCCTTTTTTTCTGCATTTCCTACAACTATGGCAAGCAGTTCGGCATCACTGATGTCTGAAACCAAGGGTTCAGACGCAGTTGATTTGGTATGTGACAAGCGTGCCGAGTGTCTTATCTTTATGTTCTTGAGCATGGTGCGGTTGTCAATTACTGTGTAGGTTTTTGGAAAGACTTATGATAATGCATTTAACTCTTGTATGTACTGTACCAAGTGTGGAGGTTTACTAAACCATGCTGAAGACACAATAAATGCTTACCTGTTCTTGTAGTAGTATTTGCTGCAAGACTGGAACGGTGATGTGCTGGTTTATGCGGTGGGCTTGTTATCGTCCATTTATTGAAACATATATGCAGATGAGATGTGTGTGCCCACACATGTTATTGGATGAGTCTAAAGGTATGACGTTGTTGTGTGGCCAGGGGCCATATTTATCATTGTGGATACACTCTTTTTTACACGCCTTTTTCCCGATTTTGTGCGTACACCCTTTTCTCCGCCATGTTTGGGATCTATCAAACCAAAACCTGTAGAGAAAAAGAGTGTATATTTACGACCAGTTTGACCATGGCGTACCGTTTACACCCTAATTTACGCGCTTTTTGGAGATGGTGAATTGGCAACACAGGTGCAGAGTCAGAAAATTGGAATCTGTGAGGGAGAGATGAGGTGCTCATATATAAAAAAAAAAAAACAGGAGGCTCTCCCGCTGCGCCTCCAGCACAGCGTCTGAAAGGACCCCCAAACGGTGGCCCTGTGCCTGACTGGTGCCTGGCGCGCTGGTGCTGGAGCCTGGTACGACCGTGAGGTTGAGGACTACAAACTCACTCTCTAGCCCTGGGGAAACACATGCGTTTAATATCCAAATGCATTAATTTCGGGGTACACAAACACACGACGAAACTTGGACAAAAGAATGATTTACCGGTTTTCGCCTGGAGTTAGTGTTTCCCTCACGGTCATGTCCGAGTCTCCCTCTTTGGCTGCCACGACACCACCCAGTGACTCAGAGCCGATTATCCCCGCAATCACATTGTCCATGTGGGTGAGCTCAGGACGCGCCGGGCCCACGCCTGTGGCTGCCACATTTTGGTGGTGCGCCGCCAGTCTTTTCTTGCCCTCTCTCTGTAACACTGATATCATTAACATTTTTGCAGTGTGGATGTTGGAGGGAACACACATGTATGGTAATATTACAGAATGGCACCCACCTTTAGGTCCATCCACTACTTCCTGATTTCACAGGCTGTCCTCCTCGTGGCACCTGCCGCGTTCACTGTGTCAGTGACCTCCAGCCATTCAGCATTTTTGTGCTTGTTGCTGAGGCCGGGGCTGTGGCTGATAGAAGAGATATTTGTAATTTCCGAAGGGAAAAAGTTTGGTCCAACATTATATTGTGTTTCTCTGTTATGATTCTCCACGTGTTGTTAGTTATAGCCTCTGTTCATGTTCCTAAATAAACCACAGGATAAATAAACAACAAGACAAACAAATCAACTGTAGCAGTATTATGACAGAGTAGATCAAGAAGTGAAGACTGACTCTAGACCAGCTCATCAGATGTTCTGGATGTTCAAAAAAGTCCTCCGTGTTTATCAAATCACGTCTTGTGTTTTGAAGTGAGGTGAAGTCGAGCAGAGTCAAAAAACTACTTCCAGGGACTCAAAATGAGTAACCAGAACTTTAGGTGATTAAAGTCCAACAAATTAATGAGCTGTCATCTGAACTGCTGACACAGATGTGTATGAAGTTATTACATGAATTATCTCCATGCTGCTCAGGTTAGGCAGAGGACAGTGTCATCTTTGACCTCTCTGAGACACACATCGGCCCAATCCCAAACCGTCCCCTACACACTCTCCCTACACACTAGCCCTCCATTTGTGCGTCCTCGCGGAGGCTCCGACATATTAAGGGCTGCCCCAAACCATGTAGGGCGGAGGGCGAGTGGACCATTGAGTTCAGCGAGTCTGCATCGAAGCACACTTATGACGGCTTTAGCAGGAAGTGGGACTGCAAAAAATGAAGGAGGAAACAACATAGAAATTTAAGTTCTGCATGATGTCCAGTATGTTCCTCACACCTTTGTCACAGTGAAAGAAAATAAAAATAAAGGCGTGATTTGGAAACATAAAAAAGACAAAACTAGCAAATCTTACTGTATGCTGACGTTTAGTTTAATTTTGCAGTCCTGGCACATCAAAATGTGAGAACAACTGGCAGCAAAATTCATCTGGCTTCATTTGTTTGATTGGAAAAGTCAAATTGTCGCCTCTGTTTTGTCTCCTATTTCCTGTCTGCTGTTGCCTGATCTGCAAACATGTAATTCTTTCTTTCATAACCTAAATGATGACCAAAAAGTGCATTTGACCTGTCTATGTTTGTATGGTATCCTGATTTATTGAGATTTGAGCGAGGGTAATATGTGATTTAAGTGTATTTTTTCTGACGTTGTGAGGATGAGGCAGTGCTGACTGTAATCAGCTGCAGTGAGTCATCGCTGCCACTACTGTGTTTTTTTATGAATAACAGAGCATCATCAGAGCAGCATGTGACAGAGGTCACATGATGCTGATGCTCACCGCTGGTTGGTAGAAATCTGCTGCAGAGAGAGATTTTAAAGTATATATATGTGCGTGTGTGTGTGTATATATACGTATATATGTGTGTACATGTATCTATGTATAGGCCTATATATACACATATATGCACACACATATTAGTACTAATTAGTATTTACTTATTGTCTGAGTATTTGTATAAACACGTGACAGTACGTTCGACGTCATTCGTTGCTTTCAAATGAGCATGCAGCGTCGCTTGTCGTTTGATTTGCTCATCTCAGCTTCTATTAACTGCACAGGTGAGTGTTTGTCTGTTTAAAATGCCCCCATTAACCTTGTAAATCATTGCATGAAGCCATGCTCTCAGATGTCTCTGATATCAGATCCATAGAGACACTGATCTGATTAATGTTACCGCAGCACTGGGAGCGCAATATCTGTTTGACTGATGATGCGTTCCAGGTCGACACGAATGTTTGAAATTTTTAAGGTCCAAGTCAGAATTTTAATCAGAACCCTAACCCGTGAAGTCAGATCTCCACATCAGAAAGTCATATTAATCTCCCCAAACAGACACAGAATTCATGCTACTGACGTAAACAGTAGCTACATGTTTTGTTGTTCGTCTGTGAGGCTGGAAGAGCTGGGAGCACTAAACTTTAAGGCTGAGATGATCAGAGCTCCAAGTTCTGACTTTCAGTGAACACACCATACGGTAAAGTCTGACTCTCCAAGGTCCTAAAGAGGAACTTTTTGTTGAAATATAATAATAATAATAATAATAATAATAATTAGTTTGATGTGTGATCTGAACCATGTTTTCCTTGAGACTGAATCGTGTTTGATGTGTTCAGGTGGAACGCGCTGACTGCTCAGGTGTGTCATCAGGACATAATTAGCTGTGACACCAGTCGGAACGAAAGCAGTTTACCTCGTGTGTAGCTCGGACGCCAGAGACGCCGTCAGTACTGTTTAAGCTTGGATTGTGTGAGTACAATATGTTTTTATTGTAGTGTTAAGTTGGCCACAGGACAGTGATGCATATTTTCACATATCGGGCTCTATGTATAAACACAATTTCTTCACGATGCTAGCTAGCGGGCGGCACGGTGGTTAGCACTGTCGTCTCACAGCAAGAAGGTACCGTGTTCGAATCCCGGGGCCTTTCTGTGTGGGGTTTGCATGTTCTCCCCGTGTCTGCGTGGTTCTCTCCGGGTACTCCGGCTTCCTCCCACCATCGAAAAACTTGAATAGGGATTAGGTTAATTGGCTAATTTAAATTGTCTGGCTAATTTAAATTGTCCTTAGGTGTGAATGTGAGTGTGAGTGGTTGTCTGTCTCTATGTGTCCTGTGATGAACTGGACACTTGTCCAGGGTGTACCCTGTCTTCCGCCCTACTGCTGGTAGGTGATAATGGATGGATGCTCGCTAGCCGAGCAGTAATTAGCGTGCATTAGCCAGTCTGGAGCATTCAGTGTGATTGTTGTTGAACTTTTTTTTTTTTTTTTTTTTAAATTCCTTCATGTCTTCGGAGTGGAGATTAATAGGATGTGACTTAATTTTATTGCACAGGATGATTGTGTGGCGGAGGTCCTGCGTTGTGTTTTGGCGCTAAAACTGCACCCAGTAGTGAGGTGAGTAGCTGCAAGGAAATGCATTTCATTTTATTTCTGTATATTATTTGTGTTCCTGAAACGCTACTGCACTTTACAACCCACTTTGTGTCAGCTAAATCTGTGTCTGTACAGTAAAGTGAATTATCCTCTTTTGTATTGTAAATTGTAATAAAAAAAGAGTTTTAAGCTAATTACGTTATCTAAAAACGGAAGAGCTATTTTTAAGTAAAGTCATCACCAGGTTACATTTACCTGACAACTGAACCCTGTTTTCTTATGTCATGCGCTTGTGTTAGGGTTAGGGTTAGGATAGGAGAAATTGTTCTTCCTCCCAAAGGAGGAAGAGGAAGCACGGTCCTTCCACCCACTGGCCCCCCGGTTGTCTCCAGAGCCCCAATACCCGTCGTGAAACTGGGTTCGGCGAGCGCGTTGGCCTCTCCTGCCACGCCGCACCACCGTCCATTCATCCATGTTGTGTGTTTTGTTTATGTTGTTTTGTGATGTTTGTGACTGCTTTGCACCGTGACTGTTGTCTGTTATGTCTGTTTGCACGTGTGCCTTTAATTATGTCCGTGTTTGACCTGTGTACGTGTTGAAACAAAAACTATTTAACCCATAATCAACAAAGGAAGTCTTCCCATAAAAAATCCGGGCAAGCAAAAAACAACAGTAGATCAAAACTAACAGAAAAGTAACAAAAAGCACCCCCACAAATGAGGAAGGCAGTAAACAAAAGAAAAACAGAGGCAGACTCCCTCGTTCTCTGTCTTTTATTCCCTTATTTTTTAGGTGTTTTTGTCTTTTTCTTGTTTTTTTGGTCTTTTTATTTTTTTATTTTTTTATATATATGTTTTTTTAATTTTCTTATTTTTTTGTATTTTTCTTATTTTGAGTTGCTTTCAGAACAACAGCAACAAACCAGTCAAAAGCGTGCCTGTAAAACGACGTTTCGACGACATTAAGTCTTCATCAGGTAAAGGCACGTCTTACCTCCACTGCTGTGTCTCCCAAGTAAACCTGTCTAGGCTGAGTGAACTCAAAGTGACTCCCTTCCAGAGCAAACCAAACTGAACTGCAGCCACAGGTGGGCCTCCCAAACAGTGCAACCATTAAAGCTCAGTGTGTGATCTTGATGCAGGAAGAGGTCTGAACATGCCCTGCCATTAAAGCTAGGGTACGTAATTTCTGTGTGTATGTGTAAAATCTGTGGTGCAGACTGAGAAGACCTGTCTCCACTACTACCAATGTGCATTACTGTGCTAGACAGGCTCTTCTCAGTGTTGTCTCCCTCTGATGGGGGGTGGGCGGGTCCAAACATTAACCCTTTCTGGCCTAAATGAGCTTTTTGTACCAATGAGTGAGTATGACGGCGTTGTTTAGACCGAGTATTTATTGTAAAAGGGCTGTTTATTGTACAAATGAATCTGTTGTGCTATTTATTGATTCTGACGACGGTGTTTCGGCCGAATATTTATTGTAAAGAGACTGTTTATTGTGCAAATGAATTTGTTGTGCTATTAAATGATTATGACGACGCCAGGGTTAGGGGGTTAGGGTTAGGGTTAGGGTTTGAATTAAAATATCCTGATTCAGTTTAATTGCACTGGCCTATTGATCGACTACTATGTAGCGCAAATATAAGGGGAGATGTAACAATAAGGTGAAGGAAGGCGAGGTCGGAAGTATCCCACTCCCCCATCCCAGGGACCAGGATAAAATCCCCAAGCAGAACATCCATGCTTAAAAACGTAGGGCAAAGGAAGAGAGCAGAAAATAGCCACCATCTATCATTTAAGTTTAGTTAGGATTGTGAATGATCATATTTATAATTGATCAAAATTAACTTCATAGATCTTTAGTTAATATATGAAAAATATTTGTAAAATTACAGATGAAATTAAAATTAAGTTTTAGCAGAGAAAGGTATAAAATTTACATATTATGTATAAGATATAATTTTCTTTGCTTAGGGTTAGGGTTAGGGTTAGGGGTTAGGGGGTTAGGGTTAGGATTGGGTTAGGGTTTGAATTAAAATATCCTGATTCAGTTTAATTGCACTGGCCTATTGATCGACTACTATGTAGCGCAAATACAAGGGGAAATGTAACAATAAGGTGAAGGAAGGCGAGGTCGGAAGTATCCCACTCCCCCATCCCAGGGACCAGGATAAAATCCCCAAGCAGAGAATCCATGCTTAAAAACGTAGGGCAAAGGAAGAGAGCAGAAAATAGCCACCATCTATCATTTAAGTTTAGTTAGGATTGTGAATGATCATATTTATAATTGATCAAAATTAACTTCATAGATCTTTAGTTAATATATGAAAAATATTTGTAAAATTACAGATGAAATTAAAATTAAGTTTTAGCAGAGAAAGGTATAAAATTTACATATTATGTATAAGATATAATTTTCTTTGCTTAGGGTTAGGGTTAGGGGTTAGGGGGTTAGGGTTAGGATTGGGTTAGGGTTTGAATTAAAATATCCTGATTCAGTTTAATTGCACTGGCCTATTGATCGACTACTATGTAGCGCAAATACAAGGGGAAATGTAACAATAAGGTGAAGGAAGGCGAGGTCGGAAGTATCCCACTCCCCCATCCCAGGGACCAGGATAAAATCCCCAAGCAGAGAATCCATGCTTAAAAACGTAGGGCAAAGGAAGAGAGCAGAAAATAGCCACCATCTATCATTTAAGTTTAGTTAGGATTGTGAATGATCATATTTATAATTGATCAAAATTAACTTCATAGATCTTTAGTTAATATATGAAAAATATTTGTAAAATTACAGATGAAATTAAAATTAAGTTTTAGCAGAGAAAGGTATAAAATTTACATATTATGTATAAGATATAATTTTCTTTGCTTAACATTGATGATGTGAAAGTTAAAAAGGGAAATGAAAGAAGAAGAATATATATTTTTTGATGGTTCTGTAGCAAACAGCCCTTCCCCATCGAGGAGGAACCAGGCTCAATTCCCCGAGTTCCAACACCATTGTTAATTTCTTCTAAATAAAAAAAGGGGGGGGGGGTTAAAAGGGGGAAAAAAAAGGGGGGGGGGAAAAAACTTTTTCGGCCAAAGTGAGGGATCAGGGTGCCTATACTATAATGTGTTGTTGGCTGCGTGACAGAGGTCCATGTCCGTCCCACAGGGAACCCGGGCTCAAGTCCCCCACGAAACAGCCCACGGCCTGTGCACAAAGGAGAGGGACAAAAGAGAAAAATCCTCCAGTGTTTTTGATTTTCTTATTAAGATAGATGGTGGCTTTAAAAACAAAAAATAAAAAGGGAAAGAAAAAAGGAAAAAAAACAATGGATGCAATCTGTTTATTTGTCATTAAGACCTAATGGTACTGTTGTACCCAACTTGTGAATCCAAATTTTTTCCGCCCTCCTCCTCTGCCCCACGGTCCAGCGATCACTCGACTCTAAACCAGAGATAATCAGTCGACTAGGTGGATGCTGCTGAAAGTGTTGGACCAGCGGAGTAGTGAGTTTACCCTCCCCAACGCTGTACATATGTTGTTTTAACCGGGTGAGTATGGTGTGTTTAGTTTCTCCGACATAATGTTTATTGCATACGGTACACGTAATAATGTAAACTACATTGCTGGTGTTAAGTGAAAAACTGCCAAGTGTGGGATATGAAGACTTACTATATGTATTGAAGATGAATTTCCTGTTCCTATAGTGTGTTTGGTATTTGTTGTATGTTATAGGTCTATGTTCCGTAAATTTTGTGTGTACTAGTATGTCCTTTAAGCTTTTATTTTTTCTATAAGCTGAAATAGTTTTATAATTGTGAAATGCATCTATTTGTGATTGCACATCACTGAAACGGTGTTTTACAGTTCTATGAAATTGAATAATCCTATGTGAATAAGTAGAAATAAATGGTATTATTTTAATAGAATCTGTCCTGTTGGAAACCATCTGTAGGGGAGGTGTATTTCCGGATTGGCCCCTGCCAATAACGGTAGTAGGGTTAAAATGAGGGAAATATTTAGGGGAAAGAGAATTAGGTATCTGTACACAAGAGGGAGGAATCTTAGGGTTAGGGTCTGAGGTCGGGTAATAAGTCAGATTATAAAGTGGGGTAGGATTGGGAGGGTTAGGATTAGGAGAGGAAGAGGGAGGATGAAGGTTAGGGTTAGGAATATACTTAAGAAAAGGGGAGGAGATCTTAGGATTAGGTATAGGATAAAGGTGAAGGTTAGGGTCAGGAAGATGATCTTGGTCAAGGTTATAGGTGGGGGTGGGATTCGAACCCGGTTTAGGGTAAGGGAGAAGTATGTTAGGATTAGGGTTAGAGGGAAGTGCAGATGAGGTAGCTGTATTGCGCAAGGGCCATTCCGGATGGAGAACCTGGGGTGAAGATTGCTGTACAATAGAGCGAGTGGGAGCAAGGGCCGCCAATGTGTTATTTTTGATATAGCGGAGGTAGCGTTTCGAATAACCTCTTTTCCTAAGCGCTGCAAATAATGTGGAGATTGAATTGTTGAAATCTGATTCTAATGAAGATAAGCGAGAAAAACGAATAATTTGTGACTTAATAATACCCTTAAAGGTATGTTTTGGATGGTAACTCGTCTTGTGTAATAATGCATGTGTATCGGTTGTTTTGAAATATACCTTGGTTAGTATTTTAGTATAGGAAGTTGTAGATGGTTGAAAAAAGATGGTGGTGTCTAAAAAATTAATTTCTGTTGCACTTATTGTATGTTTTATTTTGATAGCAGAGTGATGACTATTCAAGGTTTCAATGAACACACTGAAAAGCTTTATGTCATATGTCCAAATGCCAAAAATGTCATCCAAAAAACGGAGATATAAAAAAGGTTTGTGTTCACATTTGGCTAATGCTCCCTGCTCCCACTCGCTCATGTAAATATTTGCATACGACGGAGCGTATCTCTGACCCATGGCTGTCCCATGTATTTGGAGGTAATATTTATGATTGAACTCAAAGTCATTATTCTTTAAACAAATGGATAATAGTTGTATTATTTCTTTATCCGGTCTAGATTTATCTGGATATTTTGATATATTGATGTCACCGCTTGTATTCCTAAGGTGGTATTGATGTTTGTGTATAAACTATCAATATCTATTGTAAACAAATAGGCGTTGGAGGGGACAGCCATGGGTCTGATGATATCTAAGAAATGATAAGTATCCTTAATGTAACTGGGATGTTTCATTGATAAGGGGCCAAGATAATGTTCTATGTATTCCGAGATTTTATAAGATGTGCTATTACAATCTGAGACAATC
>CM056562.1:0-18825 GCA_029721515.1 Synanceia verrucosa
CAATTTCCAGTTACAGTCTGATATTACATGTAGTATGGGTTGCTGCGGGCGGGTACGGTGGTGTAGTGGTGAGCACTGTCGCCTCACAGCAAGAAGGTACCGGGTTCAGTTCCCGGCCCGGGCCTTTCTGTATGTGTGGTTTGCACGTTCTCTCTCATGTCTGCGTGGGTTCTCTCTCAGGTACTCCAAGCTTCCTCCCACCATCCAAAAACATGCATGGGGATTAGAGTTAATTGGCTAATTTAAATTGTCCGTAGAGTGTGAATGTGAGTGTGAGTGGTTGTCTGTCTCTATGTGTCCTGTGATGAACTGGAGACTTGTCCAGGAAGTGTACCCTGCCTTTCACCCTAAGACAGCTGGGATAGACTCCAGCCCCCCCTACGACCCTATGAGGATAAGATGGTGTGATGGATGGATGGATGGGTTGTTGCCTTATGTAACTAACTGTACACAGCTGACAAGAGATATAAAAATTAAGTACAGGTACTGGCTGTGCTCCACCACGGCAGCCAGTAGCGGAATCGATTCAGGCGTACTCAGGATCGACATTGAATTGAGTAATAAAAATCGCAATGCATCGATGCATTGACATTTTTACCCCACCCCTAATGATACCACAGGACAAAATGCACCATCCCTCCGGTGTTTCTATTGACATGTATAATTAGTGGGAATGCTTCCGTACGTTTTTTGGACTTTAACTACTTCAACATACTTTCAGCTACAGAAACCATTCAGCTATCAAACTGTTCAGCTTTTTCAGGACATGTGTGCTATATCTTTTCTCATTTCAACTCTTTATCATTTTAAAAATATTTGTCTTTATTCATATAGTTTTTTAACAATGCAACTCAATGAAGAAAATCTTCAAATCCAAATTTACACCTTTTTGAAATGCCACTATTTCCACCATACTTTCACCTAGAAACTCCATTCAACTTTCAAAAATTTTCAAATTTACCTGACTACATCTCCATAATCATCATTTTTTCATAAAATGTATTGTGTCTTCAGCATTTCACTTTCTTTCAGATCATGAAAACTTCAAAAATCAGAGTTTAACATGGGTGTCTATTGCGTGCACTAGAGTGGGAGAACTACACACCTAGAGTGGAGGGCAGCTTCTGGATCATCTGAAAAAATATTTTGAAATCGCGATTGTAGAGAGGCTACGTACACCCCACCGACATAATTTTTACAGAAAAACGTCCGGAAATTCCATCCCGATCGTAATGGCGTGTCTGTGGTGTCTGTGAGATTTATAGTTTTTGCTCCAGACCCTTAATTAAGGCAGTACCTCCCAAAATCCCTCCATAGGGTCCCATGTTTCCAGAGGAAAAAGGCATGAAAGCAGAGAGAAACCCTCTTGTGTTTAACCTGCCGCTGTCAGGACTTCTGAGTGGGCTAGAGACATCAAATTTACACCGCTGCGATCGGCACGACCTCCTGCCGCCTCTCGTCCAAACCCCATAGCCGTGCTCCCTTACGGTTTTTGATTTATTCAGAGAGTTCGACAGGTCCAACGCAAGCTTGAAATCAGTGGCAGTCCGGTGAGGCCAGTGTGGGAGACAGAGCAGGGGCGTGCCTGAACTTTTCATAGGGGTGCCCTATGCAGGGTGTCAAAGCCATGCAGGGTGGCCAGCAGAATTAGGTGATATGCCATGGAACCTCCATGAACATAGCATCATTCACATCCAAAAATCTAAGCTCTACTCTTTACAGTTGTTTTTTTTTTATAAAAAAAGGTAAATAGACAATTAATCTTATAATAAAAGTTAATGGACGTTGGGGAGTGTCAGGGGGGGGATCCACATAAGATTAACTGCTCTGAATCAGACTCGTTTTTCAAAATAAAGCCCCAAACTCCTGAGGGTATGGCTGTTTCCTCACAGGAAACAGTGGCTATGACTATCCTTTCAAAATAAAAGCCCTGAACTCTGATTTAATCTTCGCAGGAAACAAGGTCAAGCACGCACAAAGTGTTTGTTTGTCATTTTAATCTGAGAACTATCAATGATATGCACACAAATCATAGTCATTCATACATCTCCAAGTATTTATCCAACTTTACTCCATTCAGACAGATTAAACTCAGCATTAATAGATTAGTTAAATCATATTCATCCAATTTTTACTCATTAATACTTTAACAGCTTTCAACTTTTTACTTAAATTCAAATATTTTCAACATTCAACTTTTAACTTAAATTCAAACATTTTCAACATTCAACTTTTAAATTTCATTCTAAACATTTCAACATTCAACGTTTATATTTCATTTTAAAATTTTTCAATATTCAACTTTTAAATTTCATTCTAAAATTTTCAACAATCACCTTTTCAATTAAATTCACAGATTTTCAACATTCAACTTAAATGTAACTCTAAAATTTTCAACTTTTAAATTAAATGAACAGATTTTCAATATTCAACTTATAAATGTAATTCTAAAATTTTCAACATTCGACCTTCAAATTGAATTAAACAAATTACACATTCATCTTTCCTGCAACATTCAAGCCAGCATTAGCAAATTAGCTTAAGCAAAGCAGCATTCAGCATTAGCAGCTTATCTTCAGCTATCAGCATTCCCATGCATTTTCAGCAGTCTCTATTTGGTAGTTTCCTTTGGCTTTTAAAATCTATGCCTTTAACCCTTTAGGTCCTGAGCATATTTTGGCCGTTTTAAATACTTTTGATTTTGTCTCTATATCCCACATGAAAAATGTTAACATGCCCATGCTTAGTATCTTTTTTCTGCACAACTTCATCCGTATGAAGAGATAGTTATTATTTCACTACAACCTACTTCATTAACATATTGGGCCAAAATAATTAAATTCAAATTGAAAAAGAAAATTGTATTTTTACAATAAAAACCACAAACATGCTCAATCAACTGTTTTGGAACTTGAAAAACTAAATATAGGTTGCTAATATGAATATGTAAATCTAAAATTGAAATGCAGTAATACTATATACGAATATTTACAATAAAAAATCTGATCTTGAATGGTGTGATCATAGGCCCCACAGAGGTTAAAACAAATTTAAAACAAAGTGTTTGTTTTAAATGGCTGCTAAGACAAAAGTAAGTTCCAATATTTCCTGTCATTTTACAGTCAGAATTCATTAATGATGAAACAACTGGCCCGATTATAGTACTTTAATTTTAATCTACAGTAAAAAAATATTTGACAACAAATTTGACAGCCTCACAGCATCATGCTGTTTTGCACATGGAAGAAACCTCAGAAAAGGGAATTCAATTTGTGAGGATAATTACACTCAACAAAAATACTCACTTAGCACTTTTGTTTTTGCTCCATTTTTATGAGATGAACTCATAACGTTTTAGATCTTTGAGTTCATCTCATAAAAAATGGGAGCAAAAACAAGCAAGTCTTCATTCTCTATATTTTTGTTGAGTGTACTATTTACTGAGGATCAGATTCACACCAGAAAAGTGAACTCCACCAACTTTGCAGGTGTAAAATCAAATCATCAACCCTCAAACAGCCTTTTTTTCACAAGGCTGTAAGACTGAGTGATCCTCACAAATATAAAAGAATAAATGTGTGTGTGCATTACTAGTTATGGAATTGTGAGGACTGGTTTCGACACCAGAAGTCACACGTATATAAAAACTAATACATGTGAAGCTGTTGGTCGACTGGAGCCGGACCGCAGCAGAAGAGCTTCCTGTACCACTTCCTGTTCTTCTTTTTGGCTATCCGGCTCTCCAGCTCTTCCACCTGGTTCCTCATGGAGCTCTACGGTGTCTTTCCACTCCTGCTCCTTTTCCTGCAGAGTCTTCTTCAGGCTTTCTGTACAGGATGACATGTCCTCCATCTTCTGCCAGCCTCTTTCAGAGCAGCCGTGAGGATGGCGTTTTCTGGGTCTGCTCGTCCAGCTGAGCCTCAGAGGAGAGTCTGGCTTGATCAAGCTCCTCGAGCAGGGAGTTTTTCTCCGGCTGCCATTTGAGACCACTGCTCGCCAGCTGATCTTCATGGCGCTTTAACATCAGCCATGATGCTCTTGTTGATGTTGAACTGCATCTCCACCTGGGCTACATAGTACCTTCTGGTACTGCTGTGGAGTTTGACTTCTGCCAGTCGACACTCATATGTTCACTGTTGATGCAATGCTCCGTGATGATGGCGTACTGATGCTCCAGATCTTTGATGCTATTTTGCAGCATTTAGCGGACCGTGTCCAGCGCTGTTTTCAGGAGGCTGGATTCCTAGGATGAGTGCTCAAGCTGAGCCATGATGAGCTTCTCTCTGTCTTTCTGTTCTTCAAGGTCAGACAGATATTTAGATGTCATTTTGTTGAACTCCTCCTCCTGATTTATGCAGAGCTTCCTGCATCGTGCTCAGCTCTTCTTTGAGCTTCTGGAGTTTGAGCCACGATTTGCAGGTGGCTCTCAGCTCCAACTCCATGTTGGTTTTAGCCTCAGAGAACATCAACCTGTCCCTCTGCAGCTCCTCCTTCTTTGCCTCCAGCTCCTTTTTCAAGGCTCTCCACCTTGACACTCTGCTCCTTGTTGACGCTGTGCTGCTGGCTGAGAGATTTTCGTTGGCATGTTCCAGCGGTTTGCAGGAGTGTGTCCAGCTCAGTTGATGGGAGACTGTAATCCTCCAGGTGGAAAGTCTTCATCCTGGGCTTCTTTGGCTGCTCTTCCTGGTCAGTGAATCTTTACTGATGTGTCCGTGGTTCTGCTTGAACCACACATTCTCTGGTTCCACCAGCTGATTGAGAAGATTGTCCAGCATGGCCTCTTTAATGTCCAGGAGCACTCTCCCTTTGTTTTGCTGGAAGAGTTTTAACTCACAGTCCTTCAGTGCAAGCTGGAGTTCTTGTTCCCTTACAGGAAACATGAGTGGTAATCCCTGAACTTGGTTTTCTTCTTCATTTGTCTCTTGTAGGTTTTTGTTAATCTCCTCTCTCTGACTTCTGTGTGCACCTTATTCACCGTCTCTAGTCAACACTTAAGTGTTTTGTATGGAGCCATCATAGCTGCACTCAGTCAGGTGTATGACAGCAAGAACATGATGTTGTCATCATGCCTTTGATCTTCCATATGTCATCATGTTCTCTTTTAGTAGTCCACTCTTCTCTTTTTTCATTTTGAGAAAAAGTGCTGTGGTTGCTATTGGCAACCAGTTTGACCATGAATACTTTTCATGTATGAATGACTTATTTCTACTGAGACCTCTTTTTTAAAATTATTTATTTGTTGCTGCAATTTTTCTATATTAATTACATTATAATTATCACCACATTGTTTTAATATTTTGTTTTTCAATTTCCAGTTACAGTCTGATATTACATGTGATATGGGTTGTTGCGGCTTGCCTGGTGGTGTAGTGGTGAGCACTGTCGCCTCCCCTGTGAGAAGGTGCGGGTTCAGTTCGGCCCGGGGGCCGCCCTCTGTGTGGAGTTGCCGCGTTCTCCTCTGTGTCTGCATTAGATTCTCTCCGGGGTACTCCGGCTTACTCCCCACCATCCAAAGCCTTACATGGGGATTAGGTTAATTGGCTAATTTAAAATTGTCAATAGGTGTGAATGTGAGTGTAGTGGATTTGTCTGTCTCCTATATGTCCTGTGATGAACTGGAGACTTGTCCAGGAGTGTACCCTGCCTTTCACCCTAAGACAGCTGGGATAGACTCCAGCCCCCCTCTGACCCTATGAGAGATAGCGGTAGATAATGGATGGATGGATGGGTTGTTGCCTTATAACTAACTGTACACAGCCTGACAAAGAGATATAAAAATTAAGTGTCGCTTTGCACTGGCTGCCTTATCGCCCACGGCTTTGTGGAATCGATTCAGGCGTACTCTGGGATCCTGACATTGAATTAAGTAATAAAAAAATACGCAATGCATCGATGCATTGACATTTTTACCCACCCTATGCGATACCACAGGACAAAATGCACCATCCCTCCACGTGTTTCTATTGAGCATGTATAATTAGTGGGAATGCTTCCGATACGTTTTTGGACTTTAACTACTTCAACATACTTTCAGCTACAGAAACCATTCAGCTATCAAACGTATTCAGCTTTTTCAGGACATGTGTGCTATATCTTTTCTCATTTCAACTCTTTATCATTTTTTAAAAATATTCGCTCTTTATTCATATAGTTTTTAACAATGCAACTCAATGAAGAAAATCTTCAAATACAAATTTACACCTTTTAGAGGCCTGCACACTATTTCCACCATACTTTCACCTAGAAACTCCATTCCAACTTTCCAAAACGCAGCAAAATTTACCTGACTACATCTTCATAATCATCATTTTCATAAATGTGTATTGTGTCTTCAGCATTTCACTTTCTTTCCAGATCATGAAAACTTCAAAAAATCAGAGTTTAACATGGAGGTGTCTATTGCGTGCACTAGAGTGGGAGAACTACACACACACCTAGAGTGGAGGAGCAGCTTCTGGATCATCTGAAAAAATATTTTGAAATCGCGATTGTGAGGGCTACATGCACCCCCCACCGACATAATTTTACAGAAAAGCGTCCCGGAAATTCCATCCCGATCGTAATAGCGTGTCTGTGCAATTGTCTGTAGATTTATATGTTTTGCTCCAGACCCTTAATTGAAGGCTGAAAGTACCTCCCAAAATCCCTCCATAGGGTCCCATGTTTTCCAGAGGAAAAAGGCATGAGAAAGCAGAGAAACCTCTTGTGGTTTAACCTGCCTTCTGTCGGACTTCTGAGAGTGGGCTAGAGACATCAAGATTTACACCGCTGCGATCATTGCTGACCTCCTGCCCCTCTCGTCAAACCCCTAAGCCGTACTCCTTACGGTTTGATTTATTCAGAGGAGTTTACGACAGGTCCAGCGCAGCTTGAAATCAGTGGCATGCAGTCAGTGCAGAGCCAGTGTGGGGAGACAGAGCAGGGCGTGCCTAGACTTTTTCATAGGGGTGCCCATGAGGTGTCAAAGCCATGCAGAGGGTGTGGCAGAATTAGGTGATATGCATGAACCTCCATGAACATAGCATCATTCACATCCAAAAATCTAAGCTCTACTCTTTACAGTTTTTTTTTTTTTTTTTATAACAAGAGAGTAATTCGACAAGTCATCACTTATAATCACTGTGAATGGGTAGTTAGGAGTGTCAGGTGGGGATCCACATAAGATTAACTGCTCTGAATCAGACTCGTTTTTCAAAAATAAAAGCCCCAAACTCCTGAGGGGTAGCTGTTTCCCTCACAGGAAACAGTGGCTATGACTATCCTTTCAAAATAAAAAGCCCGAACTCTGATTTAATCTTCATGCGGAAACAAAGGTCAATCACGCACAAAGTGTTTGTTTGTCATTTAATCTGAAGACGCTATCAATAAAATATTCACACAAATCATAGTCATTCATACATCTCAAGTATTTATCAACTTTACTCCATTCAAGACAGATTAAACTCCCAGCGCATTAATAGATTAGATTTAAATCATATTCATCCAATTTTACTCATTAATACTTTAACAGCATTCAACTTTTTACTTAAATTCAAATATTTTCTCAACATTCAACTTAACTTCAATTCCAAACATTTTCAACATTCAACTTTTAAATTTCATTCTAAACATTTCAACATTCAACGTTTATATTTCATTTAAAATTTTCAATAGTATTCAACTTTTAAATTTCATTCTAAAATTTTCATAACAATCACCTTTTCAATTAAATTCTAGATTTTCAACATTCAACTTAAATGTAACTCTAAAATTTTCAACTTTTAAATTAAATGAACAGATTTTCAATATTCAACTTATAAATGTAATTCTAAAATTTTCAACGATTAGACCTTCAAATTGAATTAAACAAATTACATTCATCTTTCCTGCAACATTCAAGCCAGCATTAGCAAAATTAGCTTAAGCAAAGCAGCATTCAGCATTAGCAGCTTATCTTCAGCTATCAGCATTCCCATGCATTTTCAGCAGTCTCTATTTGGTAGTTTCCTTTGGCTTTTAAAATGTGCTTTTTGCTTTGGCAACCACTTACTAAGTTACACAAACATATTTTAGCCGTTTTAAATACTTTTGATTTTGTCTCTATATCCCACATGAAAAATGTTAACATGCCCATACTTGGTATCTTTTTTCTGCTACCTAACTTCATCCGTATGAAGAGATAGTTATTATTTCACTACAACCTACTTCATTAACATATTGGGCCAAAAAATAATTAAATTCAAATTGAAAAAGAAAAGTGTATTTTTTACAATAAAAACCACAAACATGCTCAAATATAACTTTGTTTTGGAACTTGAAAAACTAAATATAGGTTGCTAATATGAATATGTAAATCTAAAATTGAAATGCAATAATACTATATCTAGATATCGTACAATTAAAAATCTGATCAACAGCTGGTGTGATCACTAGGCTACAAGAAAGTTAAAACAAATTTAAAACAAAGTGTTTGTTTTAAATGGCTTGCTAAGACAAAAAGTAAGTTCCATTATTTCCTGTCATTTTTTACAGTCAGAATTCAGTACAATGATGGAGAACAACTGGCCGATTATATGCACGCACACAATTTTAATCCCTACAGTAAAAAAATATTTGACAACAAATTTGACAGCCTCACAGCATCATGCTGTTTGCACATGGAAGGGAAACCTCAGAAAGGGAATTCAATTTGTGAGGATAATTACACTCAACAAAAATATAAGCACTAGCACCTTTGTTTTGCCCCATTTTATGAGATAGAACTCCTTAACGTTTTAGATCTTTGAGTTCATCTCATAAATAATGGAGCAAAAACAAAAGTGCGTTGTGTTGAGTGCTACTGTGTGAAGGATCAGATTCACACCAGAAAAAGTGAACTCACTTCAACTTTGCAGGTGTAAAATCAAAGTGTCAACCCTCCAAACAGCCTTTTTATACAGGCTGTAGACTAGTGATCCTCACAAATATAAAAGAGAATAAATGTGTGTGTGCATTACTAGTTGTATGGAATTATGAGGACTGGTTTCACACCAGAAGTCACACGTATATAAAAACTAATACATGCTTGAGCTATTGAGTCGACGACTGTAGCCGGACCGCCCAGCAGAAAGAGCTTCCTGTACCACTTCCTGTTCTTCTTTTTGGCTATCGGCTCTCCAGCTCTTCCACCTGAGTTTCCTCACTTGGAGCTCTCGGTGTCTTTCCACTCCCTGCTCCTTTTCCTGCAGAGTCTTCTTCCAGGCTTTCTGTACAGAGATGACATGTCCTCCGCATCTTCTGCTCCAGCCTCTTTCAGAGCAGCTGTAGGGAGGATAGCGTTTTCTGGGTCTGCGCACTCTCGTCCAGCTGGGACCTCCCAGAGGAAGTCTGGCTTGATCAAGCTCCTCGAGCAGGAGTTTTCTCCTGCTGCCATTTGAGACCACTGCTGCGTAGCCTCAGTCTTCCCATGGCAGCTTAACATCAGCCATGTTGATGCTCTTGTTGATGTTGTGCTGCATCTCCACCTGGAGGCTACATAGTACCAGCTGCCACTGCTGTGGAGTTTGACTTCTGCCAGTGGACACTCATCTGTTCCATGTTGATGCTCTGCTCCTTGTTGATGGCGTACTGCTGCTCCAGATCTTTGTTGCTATTTTGCAGCATTTAGCGGACCCGTGTCAGCTCGAGTTTTCAGGAGGCTGGGATTCCTTGGATGAGTGCTCAAAGCTGAGCCATGATGGCGCTCTCTCTGTCTTTCTGTTCTTCAAGGTCAGACAGATATTTAGAGTGTCATTTTGTTGAACTCCTCCTCCTGATTCGCCATGGAAGCTTCCTGCATCGTGCTCAGCTCTTCTTTGAGCTTCTGAGTTTGAGCCACGATTTGCAGGTAGCTCTCTCAGCTCCCAGCTCCATGTTGGTTTTAGCCTCAGAGAACATCAACCTGTCCCTCTGCAGCTCCTCCTTCTTTGCCTCCAGCTCCTTTTCAAGGCTCTCCACCTTGACACTCTGCTCCTTGTTGGCAGCTGTGCTGCTGGCTGAGATTTTTCGTTGGCATGTTCCAGCCGGTTTGCGTGAATGTGTCCAAGCTCATGGTTGGATGGAGACTGCTTAATCCTCCCAGGTGGAAAGTCTTCATCCTGGGCTTTTGGCTGCTCTTCCTGGTCAGTGGTCCATACCTGATGTGTGTCCGTGGATTCTGCTTGAACCACACATTCTCTGGTTCCACCAGCTGATTGAGGAAGATTGTCCAGCACTGGCCTCTTTGTGTCAGGAGCACTCTCCCTTTATTTTTGCTTGGAAAAGTTTTAACTCACAGTCCTTCAGGTGCAAGCTGGAGTTCTTGTTCACTTGGAAACAAGGTGGTAATCCCCTGAACTTGGTTTTCTTCTTCATTGTCTCTTTCCCTGTAGGTTTTATTTAATCCTCACTCTCTCTGACTTCTGTGTGCACCTTATTCACCGTCTCTGATCCCATGTACTAAGTGTTTGTATGAGAGCCTGTCGCTGCACTCCAGTCAGGTGTGTAAACAGCTAGAACATGATGTTGTCATCATGCCTTTGATCTTCCATATGTCATCATGTTTTTCTCTTTTTTAGTGGTCCACTCTTCTCTTTTTTTCATTTTGAAAAAGTGCTGTGGTGCTATTGGCAACCAGTTTGACCATGAATACTTTTCATGTGAATGACTTATTTCTACTGAGACCTCTTTTTTTTTTTTTAATTATTTATTTGTTGCTGCAATTTTTCTATGTTAATTACATTTATAATTATCCTACCATTGTTTTTTAATATTTTGTTTTCAATTTTCCAGTTACAAGTCTGATATTACATGGTGATATGGGTTATTCTGCCCGGGCGACACGATTGTGGTGTAGTGGTGAGCACTGTGGCCTCACAGCAAGAAAAGGTACGAGGTTCAGTTCCCGGCCCGGAGACCTTTTCTGTGTGGAGTTTGCCGGTTCTCCTCCATGTCTAAATGGGTTTCTCTCCGGGTACTCCAGGCTTCCTCCCCACCATCCAAAAACATGCCATGGGGATTAGGTTAATTGGCTGTATTTAAATTGTCCGTAGGTGTGAATGCTAGAGTGTGAGTGGATTGTCTGTCTCCTATGTGTCCTGTGATGAACTGGAGACTTGTCCAGGGTGTACCCTGCCTTTCACCCTACAGACAGCTGGGGATAGAGCTCCAGCCCCCTACGACCCTATGAGGATAAGCGGTAGATAATGGATGGATGGATGGGTTGTTGCTGCTTATAACTAACTGTACACAGCTGACAAGAGATATAAAAATTAAGTCGTGGTACTGGCTGCTTGCTCACGCCACTGACACTTTGGCCGGAATCGATTCAGGCGTACTCAGGATCGACATTGAATTGAGTAATAAAAAATGTATTAAATCGATGCATTGACATTTTTACCCACCCCTATTAATGATACCACAGGACAAAATGCACCATCCCTCCGTGTTTCTATTATGACATGTATAATTAGTGGGAACATGCTTCCGTGCGTTTTTGGACTTTAACTACTTCAACATACTTTCCCAGCTACAGAAACCATTCAGCTATCAAACTATTCAGCTTTTTCAAGGACATGTGTGCTATCTATCTTTTCCTCATTTCAACTCTTTATCATTTAAAAATATTAGTCTTTATTCCATATAGTTTTTAACAAATGCAACTCAATAGAGAGAAAATCTTCAAATACAAATTTACACCTTTTTGAAATGCCACTATTTCCACCATACTTTCACCTAGAAACTCCATTCAACTTTCAAAGCGCAGCAAATTTACCTGACTACATCTTCATAATCATCATTTTTTCATAAAATGTATTGTTGTCTTCAGCATTTCACACTTTCTTTCAGATCATGAAAACTTCAAAAATCCAGAGTTTAACACATGGTGTCTGTGCTGTGCACTAGAGTGGGAGAACTACACACCTAGAGTGGAGGGCAGCTTCTGGATCATCTGAAAAATATTTTGGAAATGTCTAACGATTGTGAGGAACTCACATTACACCCCACCGAGCATAATTTTTACAGAAAAACATCGGAAATTCCATCGATCGTAATGACGTGTCTGTGGTGTCTGTGAGATTTATAGTTTTTGCTCCAGACCCTTAATTAGGGCAGTACCTCCCAAAATCCCTCCATAGGGTCCCATGTTTTCCAGAGGAAAAGGCATGAGAAAGCAGAGAAACCTCTTGTGTTTTTAACCTGCCGCTGTCGGACTTCTGAGTGGGCTAGAGACATCAAATTTACACACTTCTGCGATCGGCGCGACCTCCTGCCGCCTCGTCCAAACCCCAAAGCCAAGTACTCCTTACGGTTTTTGATTTATTCAGAGGAGTTAAACAGGTCCCAGCGCGGCTTGAAATCCAGTGGCAGTCAGTGAGAGCCAGTGTGGGGGAGACCAGAGCAGGGGCGTGCCTAGACTTTTTCATAGGGGTACTTATGAGGTGTCAAAGCTTCTTCATGCAGAAAGTGGCCAGCAGAATTAGGTGATATGCATGAACCTCCATGAACCATCAGCATCATTCATCCAAAAATCTAGAAGCTCTACTCTTCACAGTTTTTTTTTTTTTTTATATGGCAAGAAGGTAATTGACAAGTCATCTTATAATCATACTGTGAATGGGCGTTTGGGGTGTCAGGTGGGGATCACATAAGATTAACTGCTCTGAATCAGACTCGTTTTCAAAATAAAAGCCCCCAAACTCCTGAGGGTAGCTGTTTCCTCACAGGAAACAGTGGCTATAACTATCCTTTCAAAATAAAAGCCCTGAACTCTACATTTTAATCTTACACTTGAAACAAAGGTCAAGCCACGCACAAAGTGTTTGTTTGTCATTTAATCTGAGAACTATCAATGATATTCACACAAATCATAGTCCATTCATACATCTCCAAGTATTTATCAACTTACTCCATTCAGACAGATTAAACTCAGCATTAATAGATTAGTTAAATCATATTCATCCAATTTTTACTCATTAATACACTTTAACAGCAGCCCAACTTTTTACTTAAATTCCTGCAAATATTTTCAACATTCAACTTTTAACTTAGAATTCAAACATTTTCAACAATTCCAACTTTTTAAATTTCATTCTAAACATTTCAACATTCAACGTTTATATTTCATTTAAAATTTTCAATATTCTTTAAATTCATTCTAAATTATAACACACAACTTTAAATTTCATTCTAAAATTTTCCAACAATCTGCCCTCAATTAAGTCTGATTTTCAACATTCAACTTAAATGTAACTCTAAAATTTTCAACACCAGTCAAATAGACAGATTTTCAATATTCAACTTTGAAATTTCATTCTAAAATTTTCCAACATTCGACCTTCAAATTGAATTAAACAAATTACATTCATCTCCTGCAACATTCAAGCCAGCATTAGCAAATTAGCTTAAGCAAAGCAGCATTCAGCATTAGCAGCTTATCTTCAGCTATCAGCATTCCCATGCATTTTCAGCAGTCTCTATTTGGTAGTTTCCTTTGGCTTTTAAAATCTATGCCTTTAACCCTTTAGGTCCTGAGCATATTTTGGCCGTTTTAAATACTTTTGATTTTGTCTCTATATCCCACATGAAAAATGTTAACATGCCCATGCTTGGTATTTTTTTCTGCACAACTTCATCCGTATGAAGAGATAGTTATTATTTCACTACAACCTACTTCATTAACATATTGGGCCAAAAAATAATTAAATTCAAATTGAAAAAGAAAATTGTATTTTTTACAATAAAAACCACAAACATGCTCAATCAACTGTTTTGGAACTTGAAAAACTAAATATAGGTTGTTAATATGAATATGTAAATCTAAAATTGAAATGCACTAATACTATATACGAATATTTACAATAAAAAATCTGATCACGCTGGTGTGATCATAGGCCCCACAGGGTTAAAACAAATTTAAAACAAAGTGTTTGTTTTAAATGGCTGCTAAGACAAAAGTAAGTTCCAATATTTCCTGTCATTTT
Organism: Synanceia verrucosa; assembly: GCA_029721515.1. Lineage (NCBI taxonomy): Eukaryota > Metazoa > Chordata > Actinopteri > Perciformes > Synanceiidae > Synanceia > Synanceia verrucosa. The sequence goes on from CM056562.1 coordinate 13,959, forward strand.
ACAGTCAGAATTCATTAATGATGAAACAACTGGCCGATTATAGCACGCACACAATTTTAATCTACAGTAAAAAAAAATATTTGACAACAAATTTGACAGCCTCACAGCATCATGCTGTTTTGCACATGGAAGAAACCTCAGAAAAGGGAATTCAATTTGTGAGGATAATTACACTCAACAAAAATATAAACGCAACACTTTTGTTTTTGCTCCCATTTTTTATGAACTCATAACGTTTTAGATCTTTGAGTTCATCTCATAAAAAATGGGAGCAAAAACAAAAGTGTTGCGTTTGTATTTTTGTTGAGTGTGTATATTTGTGAGGATCAGATTCACACCAGAAAAGTGAACTCACTTCAACTTTGCAGGTGTAAAATCAAGTGTCAACCCTCAAACAGCCTTTTTCACAAGGCTGTAAGACTGAGTGATCCTCACAAATATAAAAGAATAAATGTGTGTGTGCATTACTAGTTATGGAATTGTGAGGACTGGTTTCACACCAGAAGTCACACGTATATAAAAACTAATACATGTGAAGCTATTGGTCAACTGTAGCCGGACCGCAGCAGAAGAGCTTCCTGTACCACTTCCTGTTCTTCTTTTTGGCTAGCCGGCTCTCCAGCTCTTCCACCTGGTTCCTCATGGAGCTCTCGGTGTCTTTCCACTCCTGCTCCTTTTCCTGCAGAGTCTTCTTCAGGCTTTCTGTACAGGATGACATGTCCTCCATCTTCTGCTCAGCCTCTTTCAGAGCAGCTGTGAGGATGACGTTTTTCTGGGTCTGCTCGTCCAGCTGAGCCTCAGAGGAGAGTCTGGCTTGATCAAGCTCCTCGAGCAGGGAGTTTTTCTCCTGCTGCCATTTGAGACCACTGCTCGCCAGCTGATCTTCATGGCGCTTAACATCAGCCATGATGCTCTTGTTGATGTTGTGCTGCATCTCCACCTGGGCTACATAGTACCGCTGTACTGCTGTGGAGTTTGACTTCTGCCAGTGGACACTCATCTGTTCCATGTTGATGCTCTGCTCCTTGTTGATGGCGTACTGCTGCTCCAGATCTTTGTTGCTATTTGCAGCATTTCGCGGACCGTGTCCAGCTCAGTTTTCAGGAGGCTGGATTCCTTGGATGAGTGCTCAAGCTGAGCCATGATGGCGCTCTCTCTCTCTGTCTTTCTGTTCTTCAAGGTCAGACAGATATTTAGATGTCATTTTGTTGAACTCCTCCTCCTGATTTCTGCAGAGCTTCCTGCATCGTGCTCAGCTCTTCTTTGAGCTTCTGAGTTTGAGCCACGATTTGCAGGTGGCTCTCCAGCTCCAGCTCCATGTTGGTTTTAGCCTCAGAGAACATCAACCTGTCCCTCTGCAGCTCCTCCTTCTTTGCCTCCAGCTCCTTTTCAAGGCTCTCCACCTTGACACTCTGCTCCTTGTTGACGCTGTGCTGCTGGCTGAGATTTTCGTTGGCATGTTCCAGCGGTTTGCGGAGTGTGTCCAGCTCAGTTGATGGGAGACTGTAATCCTCAGGTGGAAAGTCTTCATCCTGGGCTTTTGGCTGCTCTTCCTGGTCAGTGGTCACCTGATGTGTCCGTGGATTCTGCTTGAACCACACATTCTCTGGTTCCACCAGCTGATTGAGAAGATTGTCCAGCATGGCCTCTTTAATGTCCAGGAGCACTCTCCCCTTTGTTTTGCTTGGAAAGAGTTTTAACTCACAGTCCTTCAGTGCAAGCTGGAGTTCTTGTTCCTTGGAAACAAGGTGGTAATCCCTGAACTTGGTTTTCTTCTTCATTGTCTCTTGTAGGTTTTGTTAATCTCCTCTTTCTGACTTCTGTGTGCACCTTATTCACTGTCTCTGATCAACACTAGTGTTTGTATGAGGCCTGTCGCTGCACTCAGTCAGGTGTATGACAGCTAGAACATGATGTTGTCATCATGCCTTTGATCTTCCATATGTCATCATGTTCTCTTTTAGTGGTCCACTCTTCTCTTTTTTTCATTTTGAAAAAAAGTGCTGTGGTTGCTATTGGCAACCAGTTTGACCATGAATACTTTTCATGTATGAATGACTTATTTCTACTGAGACCTCTTTTTTTTTTTAAATTATTTATTTGTTGCTGCAATTTTTCTATGTTAATTACATTATAATTATCACCATTGTTTTAATATTTTGTTTTTCAATTTCCAGTTACAGTCTGATATTACATGTGATATGGGTTGTTGCGGGCGGCACGGTGGTGTAGTGGTGAGCACTGTCGCCTCACAGCAAGAAGGTACCGGGTTCAGTTCTCGCCCGGGGGCCTTTCTGTGTGGAGTTTGCACGTTCTCCTCATGTCTGCGTGGGTTCTCTCCGGTACTCCGGCTTCCTCCCACCATCCAAAAACATGCATGGGGATTAGGTTAATTGGCTAATTTAAATTGTCCGTAGGTGTGAATGTGAGTGTGAGTGGTTGTCTGTCTCTATGTGTCCTGTGATGAACTGGAGACTTGTCCAGGGTGTACCCTGCCTTTCACCCTAAGACAGCTGGGATAGACTCCAGCCCCCCTACGACCCTATGAGGATAAGCGTGTAGATAATGGATGGATGGATGGGTTGTTGCCTTATAACTAACTGTACACAGCTGACAAGAGATATAAAAATTAAGTCGCTGGTGACTGGCTGTGCTCTACCACGGCATCATGCGAATCGATTCAGAGCGATTTCAGGATCGAGCATTGAATTGAGTAATAAAAAATCTCAATGCATCGATGCATTGATATTTTTATCTGTTCTAATGATAACACAGGACAAAATGCACCATCCCTCCGTGTTTCTATTGACATGGCACTAGTGGGAATGCTTCCAGACGCTTTTGGACTTTAATTCATTTTAATATACTTCTAGCTACAGGAAACTATATCTAGCTATCAAATCCATATTCATTTCTTTTCTAGGACATGTGTGCTTACATCTTTTCCTATCTCAACTCTTTATCATTTTAAAAATATTCGGTCTTTATTCATATAGTTTTTAAGAATGCAAATCTAATGAAGAAAATCTTCAAATACAAATTTACACCTTTAGGTAAAATGCCATACTTATTTCCACCTACATACTTCTACCTAGAAATTCCATTCAACTTCAAAAACGCAGCAAATTTACCTGATCACATCTTCATAATCACTACTCTTTCATAAAATGTATTGTGTCTTCGTGCATTTCTACTTCTCTTTCAGATCATGAAAACTTCAAAAATCAGAGTTTAACATGGGTGTCTATTATGGCACTAGGAGTGGGAGAGAACTATACACCTAGAGTGGAGGGGCAGCCTCCGATCATTTGAAAAGATGCCTGAAAATCGCGATTGTGAGGGGCTACGTACACCTCTAATCACCGACATAATTTTTACAGAAAAACGTCGAAATCTCTCCATCCCGATCAGAATGACGTGTCTGTGGTGTCTGTAAGATTTATAGTTTCGCTCCAGACCCTTGACCAGGGGCAGTACCTCCCAAAATTCCTCTCCATAGGGTCCCATGTTTCTCTAGAGGAAAAGGCATGAGGAAAGTGAGAAACCTCTTCAGTTTAACCTGCCGCTGTTGGACTTCTGAGTGGGCTAGAGACATCAAACGACACTGGCTATGATCGGCGCTGACCTCCTGCCGCCTCAATGGCCCAAACCCCAAAGCCGTACATCTCTTACGTGTTTTTGATTTATTCAGAGGAGTCTGACAGGTCCAATTTAGCTTGAAAATCAGTGGCAGTGAATGAGAGCCAGTGTGGGAGATAGAGCAGGGGCGCGGTTTAGACTTCTTTCATAGGGGTGCCCCATGAGGTGTCAAAGCCATGCAGGGGTGGCCAGCAGAATTAGGTGATATGCATGAACCTCCATGAACATAGCATCATTCACATCCAAAAATCTAAGCTCTACTCTTTACAGTTTTTTTTTTTTTTTTTTATAACAAGAGGTAATTCGACAAGTCATCTTATAATCACTGTGAATGGACGTTGGGGAGTGTCAGGTGGGGGATCCACATAAGATTAACTGCTCTGAATCAGACTCGTTTTTCAAAATAAAAGCCCCAAACTCCTGAGGGGTAGCTGTTTCCTCACAGGAAACAGTGGCTATGACTATCCTTTCAAAATAAAAGCCCCGAACTCTGATTTAATCTTCGCAGGAAACAAGGTCAAGCACGCACAAAGTGTTTGTTTGTCATTTTAATCTGAGAACTATCAATGATATTCACACAAATCATAGTCATTCATACATCTCCAAGTATTTATCCAACTTTACTCCATTCAGACAGATTAAACTCAGCATTAATAGATTAGTTAAATCATATTCATCCAATTTTTACTCATTAATACTTTAACAGCATTCAACTTTTACTTCAAAATTCAACATTCAATAACTTAAATTCAACAACATTCAACTTTTTAAATTTTAACATTTCAAATTCAAACATTTTCAACATTCAACTTTTAAATTTCATTCTAAAATTTTCAACACACAACTTTTAAATTTCATTCTAAAATTTTCAACAATCACCTTTTCAATTAAATTCACAGATTTTCAACATTCAACTTAAATGTAACTCTAAAATTTTCAACTTTTAAATTAAATGAACAGATTTTCAATATTCAACTTATAAATGTAATTCTAAAATTTTCAACATTCGACCTTCAAATTGAATTAAACAAATTACACATTCATCTTTCCTGCAACATTCAAGCCAGCATTAGCAAATTAGCTTAAGCAAAGCAGCATTCAGCATTAGCAGCTTATCTTCAGCTATCAGCATTCCCATGCATTTTCAGCAGTCTCTATTTGGTAGTTTCCTTTGGCTTTTAAAATCTATGCCTTTAACCCTTTAGGTCCTGAGCATATTTTGGCCGTT